>JXWZ01011550.1:0-15101 GCA_000956215.1 Anopheles farauti No. 4
TTTATAATAGATAAGTTTTTCCTAAAAATCGGTCGAAAATTAAAATATATCATAAAAAATGAGGAAAAGTAAATTTTCTAGAGATCTTCTAGGGCTCTAGAAGATCCCGGAGCTATTCAAAATAAAATTGAATGTCAGTCATATAACTACAACAGATTATGGAAGTGTGTTTTTTTTAAATGACCTTTTTTAACTTTGCTCTTGACATTACCTTGCCAAAATGATCATAATGTGTGAAATAATACTTTGAAGACTTACAAAGCATACAGAAATTTGTATCCAAATTTTGAAAATCAATGAACAACAGCTTCGATTTCACACATTATTTTATTTCTTTTTAGTTGCTTTTTTCTGTTCTTCGCAACATTAACAAGCGCAACAGATCATGGAGGCTACAAATGATCACGTTTTGTACAATTCATGATCAAACACGCACCTTCGAGTGCATCACGGAAAACTTCTCCTTCCCAATCGCATTCGTCTCTAGAACAAAAAAAAAGACTTTAGCGTTTAGCCCTTTGGCTGACAATCACATACTCATCCTGCACCTGGCTAGCGATCGCAACCCCGACCCGGTTCCAATTAATCCCACGGGTTTTCATCCGGGCCACCCGTTATCAATCAAAACAGGTGAAAAATGTTCCGTTTAATTTCCGCTCTCCCGGAAACTTCCCGAGTGCGCCGAGTGCGAGACACCGTCGGGCCGGTAGCATCCGGCGCAGCAGGCGACCGACACCACCCCGCTCCGGGGCAGACCGATCGGGTCTGGTGGATGGGTGTTTTGTTTTTGTGTTTCAATTATCTCCCTTCGGCCCGGGACACGATGCACCCGACCCGGTGCCCCTCGCTTCCTTTTCTAATAAACAAAATTATGGTCACAGATAAGGTTCGATTGCCGGCGTATGGTGAGGATCGGAGCGATTGGGAAAGGTGCGAGAGGAGGATAAGGTTCCCAGCGGGAAAGCTGCGGGTGTCGGTGTAATTGCTACTAAAATAAAATAAAAACCGATGAAGATAGAGATCGAGATTCGACAGACAACCGGCATCGTACCTGTAGGTTCCAGTTATGTTGCTTGAGTACCTTCAATTCTTGCCTTTGCTTCGGCGCGGTGTTCGGTGATCGTGAAGTGCCGTCGCCAACGGCATAAAACACACACATATATGCCCCGAACTGACGGCAATCGATTTGAGGATCTAGTGCGAGGTAAACGCAGGTAGAGACCGCATGAGATTCGCTCAATTTCTTGGGCCATCCTTGACACGGTCCCAGGACAGCGTCGTGCGCAGTTCAAGACGCATGCACGCTGGGAACAATATGATTCTGTTGGATAATCGAAACACTTTGTAGAGCTGCTGCCGGAGGATGCGATCACTCGCACTTGCAGTAGTTGACTACCGCGATGCGGGCGAATATCGGAGGAAACTGTTTGCGACCTCGGGCCCATAATTTATGGCCAGCGCGTCATATCGATCCGCTTGCTTCGAAACTCCTGTCCGAGTGCGGGAAGTAATTTCTTCATAAATCATTCCCGCCCTCGGACTGGGACGCGTTGCGTCCGTTCCGGACTTCTGTTCTGGTGCTTCTGTCCGTGGATAATCCGGTGCGGTTTGAAGGATCCAGTGGAGAGTAGTCCTTCCCCCGGAGCGTCTTTGCGCCGGATTTATCTGATTATTGTAACCATGGCGGTTGCAGTGAAGTGTTGGAGGCATCGGACTTTCCTTTACAAAAAAAACATATACACAGGATTGATGAGGCCATACCGGACTAGGTTATCTGATTGAACATTAGGGCTGATTTCGAGTTGCCAATGGACGCCTACTGAGGTTCGCTGATTGTGGAAACCTTTGCATACGATTAGGTAAAGGGTAATTTAAATCATATCGAGAGCTGTGGAGCACCCTTCCAGTAAATCACTGTGCTTTTACACACTTTTGAAAATTTTTGAAAATTTACTCCAGGAGGTAGGCCGTTGTTAGGTGGAAGCTTATTCAAAAATTTTGGTGCTGACCTTTGCCATAGGAGATTTACGATTAGAACCATTTTATTGCACAAAAAAAAGCACAAATAATAATGTAGACAGGAAGCAATAATTTATCATGGCCACAGCTGTGAACTATTGCGTGCAGCAATGCTGCCACACAACCAGTGCGTGAAGCGAAAAATGGTTCATAAATACACACTTTCCTAACCTCTCAATCGATATCGCGCGCTTATTGATTGGCTCCGATGGCAGGAAATGAATAATCGTTGCAAAAAGCGTGTACTGCACCTTTTAGTTTTTGCACTTGCATCACATACTCGCACCAATGCGGATCTAACGCCAGCCCTTGCGTGTTAGGGGAGGGGGCGAAATGAAAGGCTTGTAATTGCTATAATTACTGCCCGTTTGCGCACGTGAAATACGGCCTGGTGCAACAACATTTCAAAATTTAATCAACCGTTGCGCGTGGATAGCGGTTGGAATTAAACTGGCAAAATCCAGGTGCCAGCGGTAGGCGCCAGACCAGAGCTATCGGTAAGGCTCGATGTTGCCACGATTTCCTAGAACGGCGTCGAGCCGATACCGGTCGCGGGATGCAGTACGGTGGAATCAATTATCTTCCGGTGCTCTCGGCGGCACCGGCAATAATCCTCGGCGTTTCGACGCGGATCCGTATCGCGGTATCGACATGAAAAGGGTATCGAATGTTTCAATCAGTGTAAACAAACTCATAACTTACGGGCTTCGATTGTGGGTTTCGCGGTTTTTCCTTATTTTCTCTCTCTGAAGCGTTTCGGTTGCGATAACCTTCAAGTTGGCAAAGCGCCCCTCGGTAGGAGAGACGTCTCAATCGCAACAACCTCCGGACCAACCAGTGATCGACGGCGTGCGGGAGAACTGGGAGTCATGATCTGGTTTTTCGGAATTGATTTATTAGTGCACCGGTGCAATTAGAGTTTCGCGAGGTCGCGTTTCGTGCGGGTGAGTCTTAATGCGCAGGTTGCAGATTGAGAGGAGACTCTGTGGTTTATGGTGGACGGCATTGAAATGGTAGTTCAAATTCAATTCCAAGATTTTTCCAACAAGTTCCAGCATGCTCAGTAATAAATTTCTTTGATGAACCCTCCTAAGCTCCTAGCGATCATGTGTGAACATTTCATGCACTCTACTTCCTAAAGAACTTCCAACTTCGTACGTATTTGACTGACATCTCAATGCACATTTTTTTACTAAGCTAGAAAGAAATTTGAAAATGACATAACAGTAACCAGCAATGTTATACCAGCAATGCTCCTATACAGTCAATTGTGAATTTAAAAGAAAAATATCAAAATCAAACCTGGAAGATAGTCTCGAGTATGACCTTTTGGAATATGAAATTTATTTTTACAAAGAATTCAAGGGCTTTAAAGTTGAGTGCAATTGTGTTGGGTATTAAGTATTAAGGGCCTTCTTTTCTGCGCTATGTATTCTTTTTTAGCTACTTATTAAGTTTGGAAAATATAATACCACAGTATTATTAAAATTAAATTTTTATTTAAAATTTGAACTGCTAGACTGTTTTTGTGAGTTGCTGGTGACGCTTTGCTAGAATAATCATGTGAAATAAGCATACAACAAAGAAACTTTTCAGGGGAATTAATTTAAATCCTTTTTTTTTTGTCATGGCATTTCAATGTTGCCAATAAACTTTAGTTGGACTATGAAATCTGGCAGGAAACTATGCTTGAATTAATTAATTAACTAGGTATGGATGTTGCGTAAAAGGTAGGTTTTAGTAGTCGAGATGTTACCGGCTAAAACTCGAAAAATAAATCACCGAATTGCAAAGTATCTTTATTTCAATATTTTATTGCTCATAGTGATGCCTCACATCTAGTACTCATCCAAAGAACCAACACCGATTCAAGCACGTTCCACTCGTGGTCGATAATTCAGCGTGATGTCGCTGTCCGACCACTTTACCCCACCACACAAAATGACCTAACTGGGGCCGCATTAACCCGAGGCGAGCGGCGAAAATCGCTTTCGCAACTCCTAAAGGCTAGCCAAGGCTAGGCAAATTTTCTCGCCCGGATGTGTCGGGTTGCGTTGCGCAACCCGCCTGTCCGTTGGTAGGAGGGCAACAAAAAAAAATCGCATGCGCATTAAACCAGCCAGCTGCTTTGCCGGAACACCCTTTGGGGTGCTGTGCGCCTCTGCGTGTGCGTAGCGCAAGCATGGACGAGCAGCGGAGCCGAAAAAAAAGAAACGAAAACTAGTCAGCCTAGCCTGCCTAAGCACGAAGACGACCGCCGATATTGGCCCCGAAGGTTGAGCGCGCGGACTCGAGCGCAATAATTTGAAATTTTAAATTGTCCATCAATTAGCGCGACAATTAAGTTCGGGCGTTCGGAGGCGAGGTTTCCTTCGTTTATTTTTTTTTTCTTCGCTACCCCTCCGGTTAATTAGAAGTCCGCTGCCGTCCGCGGCATTTGACGTGCGGTTTGACATTCGGACCCAACCGGGAGACTACCGCCGGGTGGTGATCCGAGAGTGCCTTTGACATGGCAGGTGGAGGTGGCGATGACGGAACCGAGGGCGGGTGTTACGTAGCTGGTGACATGACATCAACAAGGCAATTTGTTTGTCTACTACTACCTGCCTGCCTCGTGCGCTGACCGTTGGGCGATGCGATGCGAGACGATAAGAAAATGTAGATAATTACCGCTGATTATTATGTCACTTGGGTGCAGCGCGTTATGTCTTCTCGTCACCCGGGCGCTCTTTCGGATAGCGGCCGGGCTGTCCACGAATCGGAATGTGGAGGAAGTCAGGTCCTAGTGAGGCGAGCTGTTTTGCTCCAGGCGGAAACTATTTGATACACTCGATCAGAATCACAGTGATCGGTTTCGGAGAGTACAATCTCTCGATGGGACGGTTTTACACATGTTCCAATATTGTCTATTTTTGTTTTTACTTGTATATTCTTTATTATCTTAGGTACTTTACCGTCATTTTTGTATGAAAAAACTGAGGTGATTTGACGGCACCCCAAATATTTGATTTATGGCACTCAAACCTCTATTCGAAACGGGTTCGCTTGTTGCTCTAAATAATTGACGTTTGCAGCATTGTCTATCAACATTCGATATCTCTCGATCGATAGTTCTCACGGTGGTCCTGGGAACAAGTTACGCGTTGGAATGTTGTTGAACAAGCCCAATTAATCATTCGCGATAACTCCGAAACCGATCTCAAATTCTAACACCTAGCCCCAGCACGGTGACAAAAGACGCATGGGTCAATAATACGATACGTGTACGCAATCTTAACGCCCCTGGATTCGGCACCAGCTGGATCGCACTCCCCGCCGGGCGCGTTTGCAGCAGCTGTTCAGTAACCTCCAACTCCAGATTCCAGATTCTCCGAGCGATCGTGACGCATCAGAAAAAACCCCGGGCACCGGGCACTCAGGTAGCCCTAGAGCACTCGTCCATGAAGATGCCCCGTTAGAACGCAGGAAGCTCCGGTGTCCGAACTTGCTTTCTCATTTCGCACCCTTTACCTACCTTGCCGGTGGCAGCCTGGTGAGCGTCACGATGCCAGCACGGAATTAGCCCAATTGCGAAGACGTTCACCGTCACGAACACGTCCTGGGCCACAAATCGATCATGGCCCCGGTCAGCTCCACCGCGCTCCGAAGCACAAAAACCACCACCATCATTGTGCATTGTGCGGCGTTAT
Organism: Anopheles farauti No. 4; assembly: GCA_000956215.1. Lineage (NCBI taxonomy): Eukaryota > Metazoa > Arthropoda > Insecta > Diptera > Culicidae > Anopheles > Anopheles farauti No. 4. Next base: position 5,709 of record JXWZ01011550.1, read on the forward strand.
TGGATCGTGTCGAAGTCGGTGCTGCCGGTCCCTTGCCGGTGGGTAGTATCCGGCGTGCTGAAATGAGGACAAACAGACGCGATGTCTGTTAACCCCGGTAGCTGCGCGGTACCGCACGGGAGTTCGGGACCTCCCGCCGCGGGAAGACCGGGAACTGGCGTGGAACTTTAATTAAAATTTCCCTATACTTGACTACCTCCTTAAACGGTTCGGGCGGCCGGGCGCAGGGCAACGGATAGTCTCCCGCCGTGACAGCCGACCCGGGATGAATCCTGCAGAATTCAGAAGCTAGGATCAAATTAACATATTGACTGGCTAGTTCAGCTCCCATCGCACAAAGAATTCTGACGGGTGGGTTTCTCACGGCGGTGGTTGGATTCCAAGAATTCCTGCCCTTCTTTCGTGCTGTGCTGCGAGGTCATCTGTCGGAGGTGGTTTTCAAACGTGTCAGTTCTAATCGATTTCAAAACGAAGGTCATCCGCTGTTGAGATGTCCATTGCACCCAGCAGAACTCGGTGCTGTCCGCAGCTTCCAACAGGGCGTTCGGTCAAAATGTAGCTTGTATGTTGCACCCGCTGGTACTTAGTTGCACTGCACTGCTGTTTAGGTGGCTGAGGCTGCCAACGCTGGGGGTGAAATTTATGAGCAACATTCAAGATTGAACAAGAATCTCAATCTGCCATCTGATTGAATATTATAACCATAAACAGTGCACGCTAGGTGGCGCCACCGGATGGAGGAATGTGTTCACGAAGCTTGCGTGCGCACCGCATTCGACTTTGTTCGAACTTTTATGGGATACGCGTCACTTCGTGAAGGGGCGCGGAGTGCAGCAGCGATGCAACAAAACAGCGCACCGCATCGGGCGTACTTCGTGCACCAAAATCAGCCACTTTCGCGTGGCTTAATGTTGCGTTTTACTGCCCATAAGTCATCGGTAAGTTCGGCGCGACGGTGGAGTGGGTTTTTAAAATCTCGGAACGCGCGGGGTGGCGGGGAAGTTGGCGTTTAACGGTTCAAGCTCCCGGCACCCGGCATTACTATGGGCCGTTTACGAGCGGCGATGATGATTCGAACGAAAGGCAACAAATAAATTACGGCTTATTGGTCGTTTTTATGGACCGGCTGGGAAATGGTGGTTGACTTGGGTGGACGAAAGCGAATGGATGACGATGGGACGGAGAGGTGAGGCAGCGGGTTTTGAGTTTGGGTGCTTGATGAAGCGAAATGACTTCACGCCGGCACAAATCAGGTGCACTATGGGCTGGATTTGAGTTTAATTTGTAGAAATGAATCATTGGTCATGGTTCGCGGTGATGAGTGGAGCATTCGATACAAATACAGGGTTTCCTTGACGTTCTTATAGCTATTTTTCTCATTCCACAGAAGTTTTTGACGATTTATAGTAAGGTCTCTACCCTTGGGAGATTTTATTTATTGTTGTGTATTTGTTTTACTTACGGCTTTATTTAATTTTCCCGACACGTACACTATTTATACTGAATTTATTTTTCCCCTGGGTTTATTACATTACGTGATAGGTTCACATTGGAGAATTTGTGTCATGTATTTCAAAAGCGTAAAAATAAAAAAATGAAAATAATAGTAATAACAAAATTGTGCTTTAGATGTAAAATTAGTTTTTACACATTTTTATTAAACCTATAAATTTTTTTAATTTTTATATTTCTCCTTTACATTTTTAAGTTTTATACTTTAAAATAATCAAACCCTGCACTATTTGTTTGAATTGCCTACTTATTGCTTCTTCCGAGGAATGCATCAAGATATGAGATTGATTTATTGGACGGATATTCAAATACGATCCTCCCATGCTTCCTGGTCATGACTAAACGGCTCCAGCGTCACTTAAAACGCGAGTAGAACATAAAATCGATATTTATAAACTTATGGCTGATTAGTTCGAGCAGCGGGTGGTGACTTCTTGCTGGAGCCGGTGGACTGTTACCGCCTTGAAACAATGTGTAAAAGGACATCGTCGCCACGCTTCGGTTCCTCGCACGCCATAGCTGTCGTCCGATCACGAACAGCAAATTAAAAATCGAAAAATATTCAAACTCGCACCCGCAAGATACTCGAGCTACGCAGTGCACTCGAAAGCTTTTCAGCGCTGGAGCGAACCTGCTTGAGATGAAGGAACAAATGAAATATCATTCGCATGCGGCATGTGAGCATGTGTGACAGGGGGCCGGGGAAGAACGGGGAACGAGTTTTGCTCGCTGATATTTCACAACGTCTTATTAGCATAATTATTCGCTCCCAATTGCACCGATAATTGAGCTGCTGCCAATTACGCCGCGGCCACGGATGCTGCCGTGTTTGCGACCGCTACCGATTGCGCTCGGGCTCGGGCATCATCTCAATATATCCCTGAAAGGCGGAAAGGGCGACCACGCAGAGATCATGCGCAATTGGCTCATGCATTTGTGCAGCGGCCGACGTTCAGGGTTGCTTTGTTTGCGCTGAGTGTGTGTTTTTTTCTCTCTCTCTCTCTCGTCTCCTTCTTGCTCACTCATTCTCGCCCGAGCATTCGCTCACGACACTCGGCGGATGGGGTTTTTTTCGGCGAGTGCACATTTCGAAATGCCGGTGCTCCTCGCAACATCTCCATGGACGATTCGAAAATATGTCAGCGAAGCAACCATTGACAGCGCGCAGGCACAACCGGTGACAACGCGTCGGTGCGGAGTAGTTTCGCGTGTAGTGTTGACCTTGTTGCACTGGACGTCAGCCTCCGGTCATTTCCAGCATGTTCGACGGACTTGCGGCGCTCAGTTGGAATTTTGATTTGAGCGCAATAAGCAAGTACATGGGCAAGATTTCTGGAGAAATGCGGTACACCTCGGATGATTGAGGGTGTTCGTCTCGGATGATCACCCCGATGGGCACCCGCGGGCTGCTTCGTGATTGATGTGGACTCTCTCCGACTTTCCCCTTCCCTTCGTTCTCCCCGGACTCAGAAAAGTGCAACGGCGTAGGTCACTCGTGCACAAGTTGTTGATTGGTTCGCTGAAGTTCGCCGCAACAGTAGCCACCGCGTCACGTAATGGAGCGCGCGGCGAACACTGGACGCGAACATGCGAACCCGCGTGCCTGAAACGGTAGCAAATTGCAATTATCTTCGGCATACCCACCACCCTCTCCCCCCTATCCGACGCAGTTGCCTTCCATCGCCGGGATAAGCTGCACCGGCTCCGGGGAGACGAAAAGCAAAGGGTACGAAATTATAGGCTTGCACGGTGCAGCTCCGTTTCGTGACGCAAGGTCTGCCCGGGCAGCAATATGGCGGCGCCCGGAAATCGAATCGCATGTCGGATTGATCGATACGGCGGTGTTGAGCGATTCCAGCGGTGCAGGACCAGCTAGATCCCACGATCGAGTCGGGAGGATTCGATCGGAGGGCAGCAAACTGCTGGAGGCGATTCCAGAAAATGGCTTCCGAATTACCGCACCGTGCAGGGGATTTGATGTCGGGCGATTAGAATCCGGATTGTCCCAACCCGAAAACGATGCTAGGAAGGCGATACTTCCCGGAACGATAAGGGTTTGCCGTTTGGTTGGATCTGCGCTCGCCAAATTAGCTCAAATTAGATCAATTAGATCGGACATTTTCGATGCCGGGCCGGTTGTTCTCGGAAACAACCGGTAGGCATGGCTCCATGGATCTTAAAAGCGTTATCATGAAACATCCGTTTGAAGGCGAAACTGAAGTACTGCACTGTGAACTCCGGGACGGTGGTATCTTATCGTGCGTGTACTAGCTTGTCTATTTTTTATTTTTGGAGTGACACACACTTTCACGCTGATATCACAAACGTCCAACTTTATAAAACTTGTCGCCGTTCGAAGGTTTCAGTTAGCTCCGTGCGTTTTTCCCGTGTACTGTCCGTTTCTTGTTAGCAATTCTTGTGCGGTAATGAAGCTCTTGCTTCTGGTTCTCGCCGTTGGAGGCGTTGTGCAGCTGCATGCCTTGCAGGTAACACGCTCCGGACGCTGACTCCTGCGTGGAGGATCAAGTTCTGGATTAAAGCCGTATGTTGCTCCTCGTCCCCTCGGTTCAGGTCTGCGAACAACAAGCGCCCGGTACGATCGTCGGAAGTCCTACGAACTGCAGCGAGTTCTACATGTGCCGGTCGGGTCGGCCTGTACTATTCGGCTGCCCGTACGACATGTACTTCGATGTGGATACGTCCGCCTGCGGGTACGAAGCGTTCTGTGCCGAAAACGACGTTGAACCCGACTGGGACCCATCGCGTCCACTTGGTCCGGAGTACAGCCCGATCTTGACGGGTCCGTCGCAGCTCGTGCCGGGGAGTGGCGTTTGCCGTGGTGCCTCGGTCGGCTCCATTCGGTTGGATGCCACGGGTTGCAGTGCTTTCTACCAGTGCACCAAGGCGGGTCCACTGCGGCTCGAGTGCCCAATCGGCACCCTGTTCGATAGCAACCGTATGCTCTGTGAGGTGGCCGATCTGACCTCCTGCGCGTACGTCCCTGTGAAACCGCTCGCTCCTGCACCGTCCATCCCGCAGCTACCGGGACCGTCACATTCCAACACCGGCGACGAGCTCGCCCATCTGCTGGACGTGCTGTGCTACGGGAAGAAGAACGGCGAGAAGCTTCCCCACCCGATCAAATGCGACCAGTACTTCCTGTGCAACGGGCGCAACAAGGCTCAGGTGCTAAAGTGTCCCCAGGGGACGGCGTACAACAAGAAGCGCAAGATCTGTGACTTTACGCACAACGTTAGCTGCTAAGGGTGTATCGGGGCCGCATTTATTACATCTGGTTTTCGGGTACGTTTTAATTGGAAGCTAAGCGAAACCGATCGTGGTACGCGACCGCGGACGTGACGTGATCTTGAGGCAGTGGAAAATTGATTCAAAGTCATCGATTGTGTGTGGCGGACGGACAGAACAAGTGGAAGCAGCTGCTACCGAAGCATGCACGCCTGAACGGATGATGTCTGATCGCTTCCGGTAATCAAAAGCGAGGAGAAAAAAAAACGAAAAAAAGCTATACAAACACACGCAGACAGCTACGGTGAGGAGAGAAAGAAATATGAATAGTCAATGAAGGACGATAAATTGTCCGGTGCGCGTTTTGCACGATGAGGCAGGGGTCTGCACGATGACACGATCAAACGCTTCTCCGGGTGGGTTCTGGAGCTATCGTCAGTTTTGGGCTTCGGTTTCTTTTTGGTTTGCCCGTTCACGGAGGGTCGTGCCCGGGCTACACGATACACGTCTAATTAATACGCGCTAATTCGCTAAGTAAGGGTGATGGGTTTTAAAGCAACAAAACAAAACGACACAGGTACGGGAAATAAATATGAATAATTCAAACTGTTCCAGCCACCAGCACATACATTAAACGAGACCGGGGAAGGCGCGGAAGCGTATCAGGTTAGGGTGCGAACTTCCTCTGGAACACTTGTTGATTGTTTGTTTGTTTGTTTTTTTTCTGCACGATAACAAAAGCATTGCGGACATGCGATTTTCATGTACGCATTTAAGTTAAAAGAAATGCTGCTTAAATAGCAACGCAACCTCTCGCCGGTGTAGATGCTTATCCCAAACGCGTGTGGTGAATGTCCGACAAAACGGATCAATCAATTCCCGAGCCGTTTTTGTACCCTCTAGCGTTTTTTCTTGCCTTTTTTCTTTCCCCACGGGATGTCCCATTTCTGGGTCATTTGTTCGAGCCCGGTCGAGCATTCCACACGGTCAAGATTGATTGGGTCAACCGATTATTCGAACGCGTTCTAAAGATCGTCTTCACAGTTTAAGCCGGAGCATGTCCAGCCGGAAAATTTAATGAATTCAGCTAGAAAAAGAGGGCTCGCGGGAGTTGACAGTAAAAGATCGTCCATCCGACCGGATTTGAGCCGGTCGGTAACAAATTGCAAACGATTAATTATGATGTTTTTGTTACCCGAAACTATCGGGCAAGTGTAGAAGGTGAAAGAGAGCAGGCGGTTGGTTGAGGTTTTTACGCTTCTAAAACTCATCTATCGGTTTGTTCGGTTAACAAGCGTGATTTCGTTTGATGAATCTTCCAAAGATCGTTCAGAAGCAGGGGTCCCCGATTCGTGGGGACAATTTAATTTAGTCGCGCTTACGCAAGTGAGACAACGCTCGCTTCGAACGAACTGGAAACATTTCATTTGAACACACCCCGAAAAATCCCGAAACGTGCCAAACATCGCGGGTTTTCGCTAATTAAGTCCAATTTGCCAAACCGTCGGAAGATTTATGACCGAGCAGGGCCGCTAACCGATGGGCCTCATCAGGTCGGGTTGTCGGGTCGGCAGATCTTGTCGCGTCCTAAGCACCAGCCATCCTCACTTCATCCTCCCCCCCCACCCATTAGCTTGAATGGCGATGATTCTTTAGGTTCACGGGTTGATCACTTAATTTTATTCTAATCGCTGCTGCTGCTGTTAAACAGTCCGCTTGGGTCACGAAAAGCGGCTCCGAGGCGAGATCAACGTGATCACCGCCAGAAAGGCAGACGGCAGCAGGCAACATTCAGCATCCTCCGGGACGCAGAGGAGGTGACATGTTCGTAAATTAAAACCCCAGAAATAGCTTCCTTATCGGGCTGCGCCGGTCTCACGATCCCCTCGATGTTCCCGCCTTCGGGCGAAGACAGAACAACCTTCGCATACACACGTACCCATTCCCCGAGGTGCCAAGCGTTTCGGTGTCTAGTTCCGTTTGCGGCACGGTGCGCTTAACTCGGCTCGAAAATCTGAAAACCCAAAGCCCAAAGCCTCGGCCAGCAGCGTCGCGCGTCGTCTGCAAGCAGCAAGGCGCGATATTAGTTCTGTTGGACATTAATTTTGTCCCATCCGTTTGCCGGGGCGAACAGAAAGAGGAATGCTGATAGCTCGCACTGGTAAAAGGTGTTGATGGCGTCGCAACCGGTGGGCCACGGAGAGCGGTCGGGGTGGAAGTGTTAAAAGTTAGGTTTTATCTTTACGATGACGACGATAGCTACGCCGCGCACCGGTTTCGGGGACAACATTATTCGTGCCCGCGTGAGGAACTACTTCTGGGAAGTGTGACGGTGCCGGTGATGGGATCGAGATCCGGTGGGAAGATTTGGAAGGGAGTTAAATTGATTAGCCTAGATGGTGATGGGTGTTGGGAAGGCTGGTTCGACACAAAACACACACCGTCGTGTTTTGGGTGACTTCTTTCCGTAATGCGCTCATTAAGAGTGATTCGGTGATACCTTTGTGGACGGTTTCAATGTCTGTTGAGAAAATTCTTAAACTAAATCATCCAATCACTCTAGGAGAGGATCTTATGATGTTCTGCTGGAATCATCCCAAACAAAACCTCTACATTTTGAGAATTAAACCAACAAACTAACCTTTAGTGAGCACACATGCGAAGACAAATCGTAATTCAATACTCTATTGACTTGTGTGAGCTTATGTTTTAATAGAAAACTTCTTTGAGTTGACAGTACATCGAATGTTTGGAACAAATACTTAAAGTACGTAGATTAGAATTTTAAAAAGTGCATTTTGAAATGGCTTTGTAAAAAATTCTTCGCCTAAGTTATAGATGCGCAGTTTTGCAGTTTCTCTAAGATCCCGAAAACAATTTCTGGTATTTTATTAACTTTGCTTCGTTCATGTATTGTATGATGTTATTTGGCATATGCATTGACGACAAAATCAAGTACTAAATTCGTGTGTGAAAATAAAATAAAAAATAGTTGCAAAAAAACAATTTTGTCTACGAAATAGGGAGAGAAACGAACGCGCAAAAAACATGCACAAACTCCTAAAAAGTGAATATTTTTTGTCTCTGAACTGAATTGTTTCTCAACTGTAGATAAAACTCATAAACAAAGACTATATAGATGGTGAAATTTTTTTGAAAATTATGAAACATAATTTAAGTTGGATTATTTTTATTTCAGGAACCTCCTTTTGAAATCATATCATCTTTGATTGGTGATTCAAATTTCCCCATCGATTATTTAAAGTACTCTACATTTCCCACCCTTACGAATACCGCCCTTCGCAAGATGAAGACGTGTCTCCGCGTTGGCAACCGGCAGCCGAAAATCCATCCGTCACCTTTGCATCATCCCGCATGCGATCGAAATCCACCGCAAAGATTAATGCGGCCCGGCTTCGTGGAGCGGGCAGAGTTCGAAAAAAAAAACACTCCGAACCTGGCCGGAGAAGAAGCGGGGAAATGGGCAAGAAAAATTGCCTTTCCCGTCGCCGGCAGGTACGCAGGTCGATCGAATTTGCCCGCAAGACGAAAACGACGACGAACGCGTCACCGATAATCTTCCGCACGTAGCGTCACTTTATAAACGCACCGTCGGATCGCTTCTTTCGTTCCGCCCGGGTGCCATATCGGGCTGGTGCTTCCCCAGCTTCGGTTGGTTCACCCGCGAAGCGGTGCAAAGCGATTACGGTGAGATCTCGCACGGATGATGCATTTTCGGGTCGTCAGAGCGTCACCCTTGCGGCCACTTCGCCGCCTTGAGGGTGAATTATTGAGTGCTATTAATATCATATCCTCGTTCTCTCTCGCCCTATTGCTCGCTACACCAGCCTTCACCAGCCGCTCGGCTCACCCGGGAGGATGTTGTTTGCATCTTTATAAAGCCAACAAAAACGACCCGAAGACGCTTTTGCCTGGCCACTCAGCGCGGCACCTTGGAAATATAAAAGGATGGTCCTTTTTTTGTCACTGTTCCGCTCACCAATCGTTTGCCTCGTTGATCCGTAATGGCAGAGCGATTAAGGAGTCGTCCGTGAAAAACCTGTGAAGATGTTTCAATTTATGAATCAATTCCACTTATCACTGACCACGCCGTTCATTAGCAGCGAGCGCACAGGGGTGTTTTTTTTTTGTATCAAAGGACACTTGTTTGGAATGAGGAATGTCCATGGGACACGAGTTTGTGGACGTTCAGGAAACGTTTTGGGTGTTGAAAGGTTGCTTGCGTTAATTGTATCCCATTTATAATTGACCCGTCGTAGCCGCTTTTGTGAGCGGTTCGGGGGAGTTTTTCACGCGAAACGCTCATCGGGCGATGGGACATGAGTGAAAACATCCAGAAATTTCTGATATATCTTCCCGCCATACGAAACATCTCTCACTGATACCTTCCACACGTGTGGAATGATCGAACTTCAAGATCTTCTTTGTTCTCCAGCATAAACAACGAGGAAGAACAGTTGTTGCATGCTTGTTCCCTCTGCCGCGAAGTAACAAGTAGCTTATTAGTATGATAATCATTGTCTTCCCATAGGTCACGCTCATGGCTTCGACTATCAAGATCAAGCGTCTTCGCCCGCTGATCCAACCATCAAATCCTAGCTCCCGATCTGCGGG
>JXWZ01011553.1:0-22550 GCA_000956215.1 Anopheles farauti No. 4
TATTGGCTTATGCGGTTGCTTAGTTTTTAAGGCTGCCTAGTGGACAAACCTCACGAAGGCCTGAGTTTCGAACAAACTCCAGCACCCGATCGTTACAGTATGGCAGTTCCTCCTGGACCTGCTCGAAGAACAGTTGACTGGCGAGATCAAGCAAGAAAAACTTTCCTCTAAAATCGATTGTTGCAACGATCTGGAAATAGGATATTGGTGTTAGTATGTTTTTGCCACACTGCTTGCGCGCACGCACTTACTTTGTCTAAACACTCAGTCATCTTGTCAAATGGCTGCTGGAAACAGATGTTAAGCCGCCCGTAGATCGCAGTAACGTAGGGTCGCAGAAAGTTGTTGGCTAGTGAAACCAACTGCGCCGATCCTTGGCTCTCGAGATTCGTCTGGTCGGTCAAACACGCAGCAACGAGTGTGGTCACTTGTGCGGGTAGCGCATTGAACGTAGTAACGAATCCAGTTGCACAAAAGTTCTCGCCATTCAGCACATCCAACAGGACACGCGTGTACAGATCGGTTTCATCCCGCAGGTAGCCAAGCGGATTGTAGCCCTCCTTGAAAAGGGCACTCGTTTGGGCCAAGTTGTGGGCGACGGTCAAGGTTCGCTGCAATATGTTGCCGGTGAGATGATCGATCGAATGGTTCAACAGGTTCAGCTGATCCTGCACCGAGGTGCTGAAGAGCAATGGCCAGCGGAAAACGAAACTTTCGTTGGTAGTTTTGAGATGGTTGAAGAGCGAATCGGCCGCTGTTAGAAACCGATAGAACGATGCATTCGACGCAGTACTGTAACGATCGACGTTCGTGTTGATCGAAGCCTGGTTGGTACGGAGCAGCGAGTAGGATCGTGACTGGAAGTCGTTGGCCGCTCGTACAGCAGCCACTAGCTTTGTAACACTGGCGGAATAGTCCGCCGTAACACGCACCGCTGTCTCGACCACATTCTGAAGCTGCTGTAGAGTGCCGTTTTCCGACACTATCTGCACAAACTGCTGGGTGTTTAAAGGCTGGCCAGTAACGGAAAGCACCGCTTCACCCAAACGTGCGAGTACGTCCGATAGTTCGTTCACGATTTCGGCAACCGAGTTCCGCAGGAACTCTAGATAGCTAGCCGTGTTGGAGTTGTCATCGTAGTTAAACACCTGACTGATCACGTCGAGCGATTGCGATAGGTTTCGATTCCATTCGGGCACAGCTTGCAGGGCAAGAGTAAGTCGGGTGAAAACTACGGCCGGTGCTGTGGTACGATCGACGGCTACCTGTGCCACCTCTCGGAACAACTGACCCACAACGAGCGTTGTATTGCCAACGTAATCGCGCAAAGCCGTTGCTCCAGCGTTAAGGAACTGCGACGAAGTCGGATTGATTAAATACACACGAACTTGAGACTGAGCAGCGTCCAGGTTACGAACCACGGAGTTGGCCGCATTCGCGAGTCGCGTACCTTGTGGAAGCACAAAGTTGTTCCCGAAAAATGGACTACACTCCGAGTGTCCGACCGTAAGTACCAACAAGGCGACGAGTACTCTCGCAGACGGCGCCATCTCTTCGTATCTCAGTGAAACTACTGTGGCCTTGGCAGTGGACGAAAGGCTTTCTTATAGTGCCGCGCTGATCGTTATCGCTATCGTGCGGTAAGTTTACTCAACACCAGCCGGGGAACTTCTGACTAAATTGCTCCCTAATGCCAATGCATGCGATGGAAACCGTATCTAGGGTATCTGGAGACCGATGTTTGTTTTCATGGCACAAATGCTATTCTAAGAATTACCCTCAGCTGCAGTCTTCGAGTTCCTTTCGGGGGAAATTTTGCCGTATTATCTCGAGTCGAAACGTCTGTACTAGAACTAAGCAAAAAATATTGTTACTTTCTCAAAGCACAGTCATCGCTCGTTGTAATTGAATTGTCTTCATCTGCCGCTTCATCATACAGCATCATTCGTTTGCATCGATAAGTCAATCACCGCGAGCAACAGCACACTGACTGTGACTGTTAAGTAAACGCGTCGCATCGCATTAAACAAACAACTTCCCGCCGAGATTGAACGACTGCTTTCATCTGCACGGAAAATGGTGCATTCCAACCGCTTACCAGCTGGCGAGACCGATATGTTTATTGTTATTATAATATCATAAGCCCCGATCACGATCGACCATTGTTTGTACACAAGCGGCTTCGGTTAATCGCATCCTGGCCTCGTGTCGCATACGGACAGGGAAAAAGTGTCAGTGTCAGCCGCGATGTGACGGTTGTCGTTGGAAAAACATCACCAGAGAAGGACTTGAAAACCATCGCACTGTTCTGGTTGGCTTCTATAATACCCTCCAACAACCTGAACCTGATACCGAGAGAGAGAGAGAGAGAGAGAAAAAAACCGGAACAATCCTGATCGGGTGGTGATTTTATTCACACCATCTCTTCCTTGTTGACACTGTGTCGGGCAACAAAAGGTTCCCCACATGGCGAACACGCCTTGCCTGTTTTTTTTTGTTGCATTCGCATCGTGCGACTAAAAGCAAAAATCTCTGACTAAATATAATTCTCTGCGTTCCAACCGGCAACGGCTCTCCCGTCCATAGTGCTGACCACTTGCTGCGTTGCCGTGCAAATGATCTTGAACCGGTTTGCATCCGCGCTGCATCGAAACGTATGTGTGTGCGTGTTTTTGTGTTGTACATTTAGTTTCAATATTACCCTTTACACGCTCGCAAACAATGCGAAAACGCGTGCGGTGAAGATCATCCGGTGCAAAGATCACTCGGAAGGGTGGCAACTATTTATATACTCGCTGTACTAGGTGGTTTGATACGCAAAACTAGTACTAGAATATTGTCACCGTTTCCGCTAACCTTGAGCTCCGGATTAGATTTATCGTCTTTGGGCGATCAAGTTGTCTTCACCGACCCTTTCCCGTTCGATCTTCAATAAGGAAGTAAGCAGCTGAAGACGATAGCTCCGCTGTTTGTCCATCGCGGTCCATCAAAGCGAACGGCGAACATGGATGTGGACGTGATTTACGACCGTGAAATTTATTGCCATCCGTTGAAATCAAAAATGCATTCACACTCCCTTTCTTGCACGGCAAGTCCGTCCCTTCGTAAAACCGAAGCGCAGGGGGTTAGTGAACGCGCCAGTGTCGTCAGTGACAAAAAGTCAAGGAAACCCACCACACTGCACTCCAGGCGCGGAACAAAGCCCGGTGCACGCGATCGCAACAGAAGAACAAGGGATGTAATGTAAAACCTATGTGATGCAACACATGCTAAATCTACCATGTTTCCCTTGCTTTGAAGCGATCACACACACACACTCACACACACAGAAGCAACTAATTAACAGAAGGCACTACTCACCGCTTAAGTGACTCCTCATTAATCTTGTCCGGTCGGTGTACGATCTCCTGCGGTGCGTTTTTCTTATGTCGGATCGCCTCAGCGACAAGTGTTCAATTGCGCATCATCCACACGAAACCATGCGTCTCCATCGATGCCGCCGGTACTAAAAGTGAAAATGCATCAACCCGCGCACCCATCGCGGTGCATTCCTTTGCAAAAATCTGGAAGATCTAGCCTGGAGGAAATGGACGGAGGAAAACAAGATTTATGGAAGCTGTGCAAACAGTGCGCCAACTGTCAGTAGCAACGGTTTTGCATGGCGTTGCATTCTCCCGGCGGGAGTGGTCTGGATGACATGAGACATGATCGGTGAACGACGCGTGTCGTTTTTGTGTGGTAATTAAAATGCCAAACAACAGGTCCAGGGAAGGGAGATTCTCTTCCAACAAGTGCCCAGCACATTCCTTTGTGTAACGCACAGTAACGTTTATGGGGCGCAAAAACGGGGTAAAGTATACGGTTAACCTTGCTACAACCTTAAACTTGACTCGATTGGCATCCAGAAATGAGGTTCGAAAATGGTGGTTGGCTGGTCAAAATTGTCGTATTATTGAATAATGATTGCCATCCGATTTGTGGCCCGCTTCTTTCTACGGTTCTAGAAGGGCTCGTTCCAAGGGTCGTTGCTACGGAGCAAAAAAAGTCTCACCAACACAAATCACGCCAACCAAAGGTCCTTAGGAAAAGGAGATGGCGTGCAGTGGAAGCTTGTAAGCCGACCGCTCGATAAAAACATTTAAGCGAGCGAACTCAATCGATATCGCGTTACTATGCAAAATACCCGATGGTCAACAAACGGATGTATGGATGTATGCTTCCAACCATCGTTCTCGCCGATTACGGGGGCTTGGTTTACGAGGCTCGTACGAATAAACTTCACCAGTAATGTTTTCGGCTAGCTTCCCTTTCGTACCCATTGTTGGGAAATCCACAGCACCAAAGAAAAGCCCATCGGAATGTGTAAACGTGTGCATTCTACACTCCCAGTGTGCCACAACTTCATTCGTGGTGTGCTTCTGGCCGTCGCGTGGTGTTCAACACCGCCAGCGATGGCAAAGAAAATGGAAATTCAACCACAACGTTCCTCCAACAAGGCTCGCCAAGCGGTGCAATCGATATTAACCGTGAAGGCATTGTTGGGAACGAGGAAGCGCTCGGCCGAGAATGGTGAGGAAAATTCTTGACATTCCACACTCTCTACCGGGGAGAAGGACCATTATCGTGGGGTTAGTAATTATGGGTTCCGCGGTATGTAGTTCATTCGCGTACGGCATATATCCTGACTATTCTTTTCGATGACACTGACCACCGTGTTTGTAAACAATGCGCATGGAAACGAATGTTTCTCGTATATCATTCAAAATTATCTCTCTTTCTCCCTCTCTCCTTCCCTCGTATATATTTCGATCGTTTATTTTAACCACCGTTCTCTGCTTGCTTTCCATTTTTCTTTACAGATGATTCACTTCTGCCAATAGAAGGAATTTTAGGAGAAAGTGATTTATTAGATGATATTAGTAAGTATTCCCATTTTGTTATGCAATACATTCACCCACCAAAACCGAAACCAACAACAAACAATCAAGCGCGAACGGCAAAAGAAGCGACCTTGACCCTGATGGGAGACCCGCGAGCCACTTGATGGCACGTGGATTTGAAAAATGCATTTCGGCTAGACGATCCTGAATTTTCCGCCCTCGCAGACCGTATCGGATGCGCCCAATTAAAGCGATGCAATGTAAACCGGCTAGACGGACATAATTTGTGCTGGGTTTGGAAAACAAACAACTAACCATACACATTTCGGCTATCAGCGCTGTAGATACGGACACATGAGCACGACTACGGGGCAGTGCAATTATTCCGTACACCTTGATTTATTATGTCTCCCCGATGTCATTTGAGGGTGACTAATCTTCGAGATGGCAGCGACAACCAATCCTTCTTGTGTGCCGGGTCCAAGTGCCCAAGGCACAACAGAAGCCGAAACAAATTAGTGCCTGGTCAAGTTATTAGTCATGCGGGTAATTTTGAAACTGAGCTAACGGAAACACTGTTTCGCTAGCGCTAAATCTAAAGTAGTTTTATCGATTATTCTTCTGGATGAAGTAATCCTCTTTATTGAGGTTTTTTTGTGGTATTATTGTATTTATTTTGTAACATCCACTTATCTAACGTGTGATCTAATTTTCTTATTTTATTCGACCATCGCGCAATGACTCAGCACCCTGTCGTACATCGGAAACATACAAAACACTAGACCCAATTCGTGGAAACCAAACACCCGGTTGCTATCTGTCTGTCTGCCTGTCTGTAGTACCGTTTTCCACGATCGATGGCGTCGTTGATTTTGCCGGTTTCGGCGTCCTACTCGCTGCTTGCTACAATACTACTACTAACCCGTTGCGTCACATTCGCGGAGGAGGCAACATCGGATTGGCTCCGACCACAACCGCACCTGTCACCCGAGCCTCGATGACATGAAAAATGAAAAGAACAGTTTTCAGAACTGCTACGCAGCATTACTACTGCCAGTGATCCAAGAGAAGGGATAGAACGAAAACGAAAAACCTCAAAACGCCAACCCTCATTAAATACATCAACACTTGGCAGTAGGATTCGCACAAAAAAAAGAAAATTTTTTGCTCTCGCTTCCGACGGAACGCACGCCAACTCTTCTGCCACCAGGCAGCGGACGTGGAGGATGATCATTGTCATGTCATGATTTTATTTTTATGTCGTACGATCACCACCGTCATCGGCAGGCGTAACAAACTCGATCGCACGTGTTTCGTGTGCCCGTTGTGGTGAAAATTGTGATAATCGTTGGTTCGGCACCTGCATCTCAATGTTCCATCTGGTGCGGATGACGATGCATTTACGGGCTGCAAATAGATGTGTGATCTGTTTCACCGACAGATAATTCCCGTATTCGTACTGTTGATGTTTTTTTGTTGTTATAATTAAAAATATTTTTTCGTTAGTACGTTTATCGCCTTTAGCTTTAGTTTTAATTTCCCGCACGAGACTGCAAAATCGTTTTCTGTACAAACTCTGCTAGCTTCAGAAACGGCGACCTCTACTTTTTGCCTGGTGCCCTCACGCGAGAACGCGTTGCTTCAGGTTGCGTTTGGTCGTTTTATTTTATGGCACTACCACCATTTTCCACCATCTCAATAGAACGCACACTCATGCACCGAGTGCACACTGATGTCAATATTTCGAGCGACTCACAAAACGCGTGGAAACGATCAGTCAATGCGCATACGAGAGCGCAGTCTATACGACAGTGAACAGAAAAGCTGCAAGAGAGCATCGTGAAAATCTCCACAGGAGAAGGAAAATCTCTGGTGACCTATCTCTACAGATTGATGCACGTAAGAGAGAGGGATGAGAGTGATGAAAATTTTCGGGATTCTATTTTCCCAAAGGTACCAGTTTTCGCTTCACGCAAGTTCTCGCAAGTCGTACGTGAACCAGCGCTGGTGTGACATTACGATTCGTGATCATTGAGGTTCGGTTTTTCTAAATTTTATTCATTTTTTTTTTGTTTCACTGTGCCGTGATTTGTGTTTGCTACCACTGAAACATATTACCCCTGTATGTTAATATTAAACTCCCAAAAGTGCATAACCGTCGAGGCGGGTTCGGACACACCATTCGGTTCGGTGTGTCTGCAAATATAGACCTTAGATAACTTTTTACCAGTGTGCTGTGCAAGTGTCTTCTTTTCATCCTTCCCATTTGCTGTTCTATGTGACTAACCAGGCGAGATTTCTAGTGAAGCGACTAGAATATAGGAAGTTTTTACCCCTTTTTTCTAAGTCGATGTCCATGAATCCTCCAAACATACTCTACAGACAGCTCCATCCATCCAGCGGGTGACCTTAAGATCTTCTTTTTTTATGTAAAAAAAATTGTTCCCTCTGTCTGCATGTCTCGCCACAGTTTGCACACATGTGAAATATATAACTCCCCGGGTCGCCGAAATGTCCGTAAGCAGAAGCTGCAACTCCCGGCATGGCGTGCGTCCTATTCGTTGCAGACCAAACTCGCCGCCAGTGGCTCTCGATAGTGCGATGAAAATGTTTAAAAATAGATTTCTCCATTAGTCGGCGGATTCGATCAGACACCCAACGCAACTGTACCATGGTGGTTGTACACGATCGTTGTTGGACTGCTCTCGACCATATGAGAAGTTCCGAGACTAGCATTTTCACGAAAAAGCGTAGAGCGAGAGAAAGAAAGAGAGAGAGTGAGAGAGAACGTGCCCGTTAGAATGCGATGCTAGTTGCGGGGATTTAGGATAATTTGTTACTATCCAATGGTGCAGTACAGGATGGATTTTGCGTTACTCTCATGCTCTTTTGAACCTTGGCATCTTGTAGCATTTTGGCAGCAGCGTGAGAACAGCGTGAGAAAAAGGCACATTTGAAATCATCGTACAAAATTAAATAAATTCGACAATATTGAACTGATCGGTGCTGATCGCAGTTTACGTTTGAAACAACGTACTATTTTTTTGGCTCACTGCTCTAAACACTCGCTCCACGAATACCTATATTTAAACGAACGAGTTTAAAATACATCCAGAAATGTGTTGCTCCTCCCGTCAGTAACACCTTTCCGATTGCCCTTACAGTGTTCGTCTTGTGTGGAAAATAAAACTACCCAGCAAGATTTAATTCGTCATGTCCTTCCCGGTGCGTCGGTTTGATCCCATTTCTTCCACCGCTGATACACGATCACGTCCCATCGATGGGTTTAACGATGGCCCAGTGCAACGCTGTAACTCGTCTGCATCGTCGGACTCTTCTACCTCATCGTCCGATTACGAGCATCTTAACCTCTTCCACAAACTCGACCACCTTCAACGGTCACCCCTTGCTGGACTGTACAATGTGATCGTGCACAATAATCCTGAGACAGCGGCTGTGAGCAGCACTGTCTCTGCTTCTTCTGTTACGCTCTCTTCTGGTGGTGGCGTTGAGCTTGTTAAAGACTGCCCATCCCCAACAATTACCGTCACATCGCCACCCCCACCACCACAGCTACAAGAACTACCACCAAACCAATCTCCACCAATAACGCCATCCAAAACAATCCAAAAACCATCTCCCGCATGCGAACAGGAAGGTAATAATTGTACTGTAAATAGCATCTGCTCTAAAACATGTCCGTGCCTCCTCTGTGAGCTATTTGCCGTTCGCGCCATTGATGTTGTATTGGAATTTAACACCCTGCCTCCATCCCCTTGCGAAGGTCTTTGGTGATTTTACTTGTGTAACATAATACCCAACCTATTGTGTTCCCAATTTCCTTGCAGTTCACGTAATCGACAAAGATATACGCGAAGAGATGCCGCCTGTAACAACGCAACGACCGTACGTGGAAATCACGGAACAGCCGCACCCGAAGGCACTGCGGTTTCGCTATGAGTGCGAGGGACGTTCGGCCGGCTCGATCCCGGGCGTCAGTACGACGGCCGATCATAAAACGTTTCCGAGCATACAGGTGCACGGTTACCGGGGTCGGGCGGTGGTAGTCGTTTCCTGCGTCACGAAGGAAGGCCCAGATCACAAGCCGCATCCGCACAACCTCGTCGGTAAGGAAGGCTGCAAGAAGGGTGTATGTACCGTCGAGATTAATAGTACCACCATGAGCTACACCTTCAACAACCTGGGCATTCAGTGCGTCAAGAAGAAGGACGTCGAGGAGGCACTCCGATTGCGCCAAGAAATTCGAGTCGATCCATTCAGAAGTAAGTGCCGGTGGTTATGCGTTTTACTTCCTCCTACTAACACGATTCTGTTCGATTTGTACTTCCAGCTGGCTTTGGGCATGCCAGGGAACCCGGCTCGATCGACCTCAACGCCGTGCGTCTGTGCTTCCAGGTCTTTCTCGAGGGTCAGCAGCGGGGACGCTTCACAGAGCCGCTCACTCCGGTCGTATCGGACATCATTTACGACAAGAAAGCCATGTCCGACTTAATTATCTGTCGGCTAAGTGACTGTACGGCTCCAGTGTCCGGCGGCAAGGAGATCATCTTACTGTGCGAGAAAGTTGTCAAGGAAGACATCAGAGTAAAGTTCTTCGAGAAGAAGGGTAACGTCACGGTGTGGGAGAACTATGCCGAGTTTTCGCACACGGATGTGCACAAACAGGTCGCTATCAGTTTCCGCACGCCGCCGTACAAAGCGGTCGATATCAGCGATCCAGTGAGGGTGAGTAAATGATTCGCTGGAGGGCACAAGCGCAGTTATGCTAATGTCTGTATTTACCATTTCCATGTTTAGGTTTACGTGCAACTGGAACGACCATCGGACAGTACCTTATCGGATCCTCGCGATTTCCAGTTTATACCATTAGATTCAGGTAGGCGCAGATTTTCGGCACTACAGCGTGAACTCATGAAGAACTCGAGTGCCGATTCACCCGAGAATCAGCTCTTCAAGCGCATCCTTCTCGAGGGCTCGAACAGGTCGTGCCTTGTGCAACAGGCCCCGATAGCTAAACTCCCCAACGGTCCTACTTTGCGTACCGAGGAGGTGATCGTACTCGACACTCCAAACGTGGAGGATAGGCCGTTTGTTGCGGAAGAGGTTTCCGGCGATCAGAAAACGAACGAATGGATACAACGAAACGAATTCTCCGTCACTCCCAACAATGGGAATGCGATCGGCGATTTCTCAGCCGGTGACAATCAGATGATCATCGGCGACACTAATAACAACATCTATCAGACCAATTCTTTCGATCTGCCCGATGCTTCTATGAACACCATCGATGTAAATGCTAATGGAACGACCACTGCTGCTACTGGTGCTGCTGCTGATTCTGCTGCTGTTCCTGACGATGATCAGACTCTGAATGAACTGTTGGAGCGGGTAGCCGAGCTGGACGAGATCTACACCGATCATCAGCTGCGGCGTGAGAACTTGATGCTGGAGCAGGAGTTGAAGGCGCTGGAGCAAACTGTACCCGTTCAGCTTGGCTCTCCAGGTGGTCAGCCGATGGACATTGACGAGGTGTTCGATGATGCTGCCACCTACACCAGTCTGCAGCGCGCTTTCAAAAATCCTCTGTCTATTACGCTCGGTCCACCAATTCCTCCGAGACCGGAGCATGCCAAGCTGGACCCGGGTGTGTACGATGCGGTGGAACCACTGCATGTTCCGACTATCGATGTAACCACGCTCAAGCGTGATTCTCAAGAAATGGAAAAGCTTCCACCATTGCCACCGAAGCGTGCCAAACCGAGTGTTCAGAATAAGGAAAACAACGCTCTGGATGCCAACGACGAGGTGCTCTTGAACACAATCATCCGGAAGGGCTCGATGCGCAGTCTAGCGCCACGCCCTCAGTCGGATCAGATTATTATTATGAAAACCCCGGATAGTCCTCTCAATAAGAAGCTTCCGCCGACTCCGCCCAGCTCACCGTCCAAAGGATCCTCGGGGAATGCTTCCGGCGCTACTAGCCCGGGAGATTTTAGTACCCTCCCCAAGAATAGCAACAAGAAACCAGGTTTTTTCTCCAAATTGTTCTCGCGCAAGAAGAGCAAATCGGACCTGAGCGCCAGCACAAATACTCTGAATCGCAAAAACACTCCCGGAGCCTCCAAAGAACCGAGTCTGACGGTGGACTTTGACGCGAACGATGGTCAATCGGCGCACCGTAAAGGATCGCTGCGTGAACCGTCGGGAGAAAAGCGGAAGGCAGGTAAACCGGTGGCACGAAGTGTGAGCAGTGTGAGTGCTAGACGCCCGGCGTCGGATGCCAATCCGGACTATATCTACATCCCGCTTAAGGGCGATGGCCCCACGGGCAATATGCAATCGCGAAACGGTGGCAGTGGCACGCATCTTTCGCTTCCGGGCAATGACTCGTACGAACGAGCTAGTACGGCTTCACTGCCTCCCCTCGATCGGAAGGCGGTCAGTGCCTTACAGCTGGATGTTCCCATCCAGGATGGTAATCTAGAGCTCGTAGCGATTGCTGACGCGCGCAGTATAAAAAATCTAGTCGAGGGCAACTACGGAGTGCAGTTGGACCCGAACGTTGATCTTACGGAAGCGGAGCACTTTGCTCTGTATACCTCGATTGCACCGAATGCAGCGCTCAGTGAATTTGATGAGACGTCCTGCTACTATGCTCCCGTAGAACCAAGCCCACTGGCCACCAGCTCCCAACAGTATCCTCAGAGACAGCAGCAACAGCAGCAGCAAAACCAACCAACAACCAGAGTGGTCACCGATAGTGATGTGTGAGAGGAAGTGATACATTTTATTTTTGATCCCCTTTTATGTCCGGACTTGCTCCAGAGTAACGATTTTTTGAGCATATCATAGTACCAACGGATACACGAACAAAGCTTCTCATCGAACAAAGTAACCTTAGCCTCGGTACACTTACACTAATGCATCGTTCTCTTTTTTATACATTTTTTTTCGGTTCCCGTCTTCCACAAACACAAAAAACGCACAAAAACTACTTGCTTGTTAAAAAATGAAACAGTCGAACGGCGAAGAAAGCAGCCGAAGCTTGGCACATCGAATGTCTTTTCACAAGTAGCATCGTCGTTATCGAGACCGTCACCGCACGTTGGCAATATTCCAATGCTATCGCAGCTTGACACAACCGGCGGCCCAAGTGCGTCGACGAGCGGTTTACCCCGTAAGTTTCCCGTTTACATGTTCCTCTCAATTCGAGCTACATTTACGTTTTCCGCACATATTGTACAACGTATCTAAAGCGGGAGAATGCCCTATTCTATTGCCGGTTGTCTTTGCTGGCGGGTTCGTAAAGGCTTCCGTTTCTGTCCATACTTCACATCACTCTGCACAAACTGCTGCTCTTCGTTCGAACATTCACTACGCTCAATCGGCCGCATTTACACTGTATATTTGATCTCTTTTCATTCGGTTACTATGGTTTCTCATAACTCATTGTCGTATCACATCTGTCTCTCTTTCTGTCACCTTTTCATTGTGATATGTCCTTGTACTCACCTGTTGTCCATCCTTTTTGGAGATACTCCGAAACCGTCCGTATTCGTCATGTTGTTGAAGAACAGAAGAGGTGCATCGAAATCAGATTGTTTGTACTGTTGTTTGGCATTTGAAAACGTGGACAGCTTCCATCCCCTAGTGTTTGAGATAAACTCATTGGATCTGGCCATTCGTGTATTGGAATCGTTGGTTTCTACTTGTTGTTCTATTGGAATTTGTATCATCGGTGGTGGTAGAATTTGGAATTTGGGCAATAATAACACAAACACTTATACAAATTGGTTGCACCGGTGGAGAAACTAACATTCAACGCAAAGCCGTTAGCGTAAGAGTTTCAAATTCGATTGAGCATTGCCATCTATTTGTGAAATTTGTTAGCGATAGGACCATGTTGGTTAGAGCGCATGTCCGGTGCGCAT
The DNA here is from genome assembly GCA_000956215.1 of Anopheles farauti No. 4. Taxonomy (NCBI): domain Eukaryota; kingdom Metazoa; phylum Arthropoda; class Insecta; order Diptera; family Culicidae; genus Anopheles; species Anopheles farauti No. 4. The sequence goes on from JXWZ01011553.1 coordinate 12,833, forward strand.
GAACAGGTTTGAACAAGTAACGAATATTGCTGTTTGCCGTTAGGACCAAGCGAATTTTACAGAGAAGAAAACCATGTCAGGTGTCACTTTTTGACAAACTAAAATAAAACCAAAGAAGTTAGTTCGGCGTGAAGGAATTATTGGTGAAATAATTAGAACATAAAACGTTTACAATCTTGTACTCCAACCAATAAGGATTGAGTCTTTTTTTTAAACATGTAGCAAACGATTTTAGCAGAATTCAGGATACGCAGTTGGTTTCTTGTACTTATTACAACCCCGACCGCAGTCGTAATAGCTATAATGTAATAGATTTGATTTGTTTTGTTTTCCTCTTAAATGTTGGCACTTGCAGGCCAATTTAGTAAGTTAAGTCTATTTCAAAAATATGAGAATTAACCAATTGGCAAATCAGATGGATCTGGAAAGACCGTCACTGTTTGGCAAATCATACTACTCGTCGTTACTGGGTCGTTGTTATACCAAAGAGATTGTTCAAGTCTTGCGAGAGCGAAATCGGAAACCAAATACAATAAATATACTACTTATAGCAAACCCGTACATGAGTAATGCTCCGGAAATCGCAGAGCGATGATTAGTTTTACATTAACAAACCAATCAATCACTAAGTCAAATTGTTAATCTTTATGAAAGATAAATAAAGGCAGTATAAACTTAAGACTAAACGCCAACGGATTTGATATTTGTACGGAATCTAGTTTTACCATTATTACACAGGTAGTGCTACTGCCCGACTAGGTACAACGCCAAGAGTAAGTGACTGTGTAGAGTTGTGTTTATGTTAGCTAATTGACTAGAGCTCAGAGTGTGTGGCAATGCTAGTTTGGTTTTAGTTTGCTATGTTTAAAATTAACATCTTTTGTCAGATTTTTGTTTTTTTCTCTCCTTCATGTTACTAACTCCACTTACAATTTCCTTGCTTGTAATAAACAAAATTTGCTTTTGCGCTTGCATGTTGTGTCATCAATGTTACAATGTTTAAGACAACACACTAAACAATGTTTATTTGTTTCCGTAACAGAAGTTATGTACAACTACACCAATGCCAACCCATTCCAACAAATGCCAAAAATGGAACATGGAGGCGAAATCAAAAACGAACCAGGAGGTAAAACCAAACTCGTCCTAGCGGTCAATTGAACAACAGTCTGACACAGTTTCCCTCTATTGTCTTACAGAGTCGCCGAATCATAATCCATCGAATCAGTATCAACTACCGGTACAGGTGTTGCACACCAACCAAAGCATTTCTCCCGGTCCCGATCGATCCCCATCCACACTGACACCATCGCCGGGAATCGGTGGTCCCATCTCCCCGATGGATCCGGGCAATGTTACGCCAACACCACCCGTCTACGCGGGCACGTTCGGTACCTATGACACGTTTGGAACTAATACTACACCAGCGCAGCAACAGAACGCTACCGTGCCAATCTTTGAAACGAACCTCCCCGGACCGTCCAATGGATGGATACAACCAGTACCATTGCCGAACCAAAACGGTCCTAGTCAACAACTTCATTCGTTCAATCTAGGCAACTTTAGTTCGCTGCCGCTAACTACCGATCCCCTGTTTTCTGTTGGTGCAACGGCTACGGCCCCCGTTAACACTCAGCCCAACGTCGGTCCACCATCGATTGGATCGGACAACTTGATGAACCTCGATTTGTACAACCTCGAACCGTTCAACTCTTCCGAGTTCCGTTCCGTACTGGGAGCACTCTCGACTTCGGATATGAACCGGCTGGAGCAAGCAGCAAACATGCAAACATCCGGAAACTACCAACAACTTTCGTCCTCCAACCAACAAACACGTAAGGCTCTCTTAGCAACGCAACAACAGCAGCAACAGCAGCAGCAACAGCAGCAACAACAACAGCTCAACGATTGTAACGACAAGGACGAGGACCTAACCGATAGTTTTACGAAACTCAGCACCAACTAACAAAAACAAAAAAAAACCCTTTTTGCTACATTGGTAAACTCACCCTGCCCGACTCATCTCGGCTCCAGCTCGTAGCCCGTAAATCATCAAATGACCAGCGCTGTGTTTGACGACATTACGTCTAATTGATTGTTAAGTTTCTGTTGCGGACGTTAAAAACTGACTTATTGGCAAGTAAAACCTTTTCCGATATTTTGTTTTTAGAGAAGAGTTGTTAGACGCGTTTATTTATTCGGGCATGGTTTGGTGTGGAACATTGCTCCCCCGGTGGTTTGTTTGACTGGCCGATAACGGTTACGTTTACACATTCAGAACGATAGAAGAAGCGGTGCGCGGAAACAAGGAAACGCAATAACGATCCGAAATACGACAATGCTCACACAGAAGGATAATGAGCGTACTCATTGGCTTTGACTACTGTTTAACACACGGTTGATTACCTATACTGCATCCATCACCCTGTGTCGTTGAGCACTATTATACCGAAATATGGTACCCATGGTAAGGCGGTCTTGCATTACAACAACTGAGTCTACTGAGATCCGATACTCTTGGAGAACGAATCCATGGACTTCCACTTCGCCCGCGATTCGGACTGTTTGCCGTGGATCTGTTCACAACTTTTCACCGTGAGAAAGCTGATCCGCGGACGCTCAATGCCCAGCTCCGTGAGACTGGTCGTTTGTGGGCAGATGCGATGCGGAAACCGTGGAGAACCGCGTATGCGTTCCCGTACCACTCCGCTGCTTCCGCCTGCCTGATGTACGATCGATGAACGTCGCCTTCCGGTTGGTGGTAGCACAAAGTTCACCCTCGGTTCCGAACCGGCCAAATTCAGCTCCTCACTTTTGGGTTTGCTGATGGTGTAGATCGATTGTGGTACAGCGAAGGGTAAGTCGTCCTCAGTGTCGATCTCGTTGAAGATGGCAAGAGCCGACTTGCGGATAGCCGATGTAGACGCGCCGGAAGAACCGATCAGTGACGCTGAAGCAGTTTTATGTACTTTCGGCGTAAACATATGGCGAATCTTGCCAATCACACCGGAACTAGCACCATTCGCCGTCGTCAGCGAGTGATGATCGTTAAAATCGTTCCGTGCACTCAGTGTTGCCATTTGTTCTCGGTTAATAGCCGTGGAAGTTGTCGTTACCGGATCTATCTTGGGCTGTGAACTGAAGGCAATGTTTCGCTTCATCGGGGATAGCATGGGATCGACCGAGGGCCAGCTTGCGCGTGGTATGATCGGTGGAAGCACTGATAGCAGCAACATCGGAAGTCCACTCGATCCGTGTGCGCGAGCAATCGTGCATGATCGTGTGTCCTGTAGATTGGGCTCTGAGGTTCGGGTAGAGAGTTGTGGCGACCGGTCCTGCAGCAACCGTTCGAGCCGACAGATTTCCGCATCCAGCAGCTCAATCTCTTTTCTGTACACACGGTTTTGAACCTCGACGCGAAACTGTAGCTCACGGCGATCATCCAGCACGAACCGACGCGTATTGAATTCCATCTTTAGCCCCATGCTGTGAATGATCGGATCGTACACTTCACCCTTCTCGAAAATGTCTTTCAACTTTGGCAAAAACAGTAGACACAGTGTTGCCGTTGTCGACATGAGCACAAATCCGGCCGTAATAATAAACGCTAGCGTCACTTTCTCGTAGAGCAAGTTGGCGAGAACTACTACACTGGCACTGGTGATCACCACACTGTACACCGAGATACCAATGTACTGGGAGTCGTTCAGTGCCGAGATCTTTACGTTGCGCGTTTCCCACGCCATATACACGCCGACAATCAGCAGTAGACCCTTGTACGCGTACAGCATCCCTAGCCAGCCTTTGTAGTGCCGTGAACGGCACAGTTCCACCTGTGGCAAGAACACCACACTCCTATCGGTGGCACTAATCTCCAGCGAGAGATTGTGCAGATGGCGCTCCATCGGATCTGCTGCCATCCAGAAAGAAACGACGAACGCATCCACGAGCAGCAGCGCCCCGATGACGGAGATGAGTTGTGTATCGCGCAAGATCTTATCCCGACACAGACCTCCGGCACTGTGCGTGAAGATTCGATAGACACGAAACGTTTTCGCGAACATCGAACCGAACGCGAGCGAGAACCCGGCCGACAGAAAGTAAATGCGTGCCATGCAGATCGTCGAGAACGTTACCGTGGACCAGGGTAGTGTGGAGTGATCCAGCCCGAGCAGAATAGTGGCCGTGTAGACGAGAATGCAACCACACACGGTAATTGTGCTGAGCTTCGGACTCGACAGCTTTATCGCTCTGAAAGTGCAAAAATCGGCAAGATAGTTTAGTAGCACGAAACGAAACGAAGCAAACGAAGTTTGCAGAGTACGACGTTATACTCACTTCAACTTTCGGAAGCGTAAATTTAGCCCCAAAAATAGGACAGAGAGTCCAATCCCGATGAGCGACAGAATCACCACGGTGTAGAACGCCAGCGGATCGATCGTGTCGACGCGTAGCTTCAGAAAACGCTTCGCAATCGGTACCTGTCCACCGCCCCAGACGATCGGCACACAGTACCAGCAGCCAAAGTCGAGCGTTGCGTTTTTCGGATAGTAAAACGCAATCATCTGCAGCTGGCCACGCTGGATCTGGTGGAAGGAAGTCGTTCCAATTCGATCGGCCCCCTCAAACGACACCGGGCCCGAGATGCCATTAAACTTTAGTAGGTCAAACTGACGCAGCAGCTCCTTCGCGATGTCGTAACGTGTGTAATCGTAGTCCGCCAGATGGACCCGGTTCGCAACCATCTGGGACCAGGACTTTTCCGCACCACGCAGTGCCAGTGCCATCGCCCACACGGCATCGTACGTTTGGGGAGCGAACTGCGATACCGTACCGGTTACGTTCATTTCCCGAAGCTTCCGCAGGAAGATGTCGTTCGTCTGGAATTGATGGTACAGGGAATAGTTATTATCCGTGCGGAGCCTCGGGAGCACAGGGAAAGCAAATAAATAAACAAAGATTCAGCAAACCGCACCAACCGTACAAATACCGAACCGACCAGATGAAGGATTACTGCCGATTATTGTATCGCAAATCTTCCCCCCGTACGAACGGGCAGAGAGGTGGGCAACAAGGGGAAAGTAGTGCAATACTCACTAATCCACTCAAAGCCGAGCCCATGCCGACGATGCTGTTGTAGCTGGAAACGATTATTAAGTTCTCCACCGCTGTCAGCAGCGCCTTCGAGGAGCAGGCGGGCGTCTCCATCTCCGCTAGCCACCAGGACGAAATGTACGTATCCTGCAGTATCCAAGCGTACTCCGCTCCGTACATGCCTAGATTGTAGACCTGCCAGGTGAATGGGGAATGGGAAAAGATATTTCCAGTTGAACCAGAATTGAACCAAATCGATGTATCTTTGTGTGTGTGTATGTGTGTGTGTTTGTTTTACCTCACAGAATACTTGCGGGGCAATTTCATGGGAAAAGCTCCCGATAATCACCCGTACGTCTCGATCCTTTTTGAGAAAAGCCGTGAGAAAAACAAAACGAGGAGAAGATGTACATCTTTTAGTGAGCGGAATTGCCAGGGAACCGAGCTGACGACGGAAACGGTTCGATCGGAACACAAATTGTGGTGCAATCGGTACGCTACTTGAAAGGGGATGGGATGGAATGATGCGGAAACAGAAACGGGGTGCAGTAAACAACGAATGGTGTTTTGGGGTTTTGTTTGCTAGTAGCGAGTTCTTACCTAGCGCATTATCGAGTGTGTGGTGGCATGGAGGTGGCAAAATTACAACAACTCTACTGGAATCTACTTAGAGATAGACCGGCGAGGGTGAGGTGAGGGTGTGGAGTGGGGTGGAATAGCGGGGTGGGAAACACTTTTCTTCTGCTCGATTACGGGGAACGGTCGTGGAGCGGGGGAATCTACATTATACCCGTAGCAGCTTCAGCTGTTCCTTAAAATCGGTTTCAGCGAACGAGATGGTCGCGGCGCAGGTGATATTCGCCCGCTCGAGCTCCGTCACGAGATCGTTCGCCGCGAGCGAGTAGCCTTCTTCGTTCTGCGAAAAGGTGGCCACCGTGTCCCAACCGAAACGCATCAGAAACGCTATCCGGGCAGGATGGTGCGAGGAGTCCGGTGCGACGGTGCGATAGAAGAGTGGAAACTCCCGCCGATCGCTGAGTGCCGGTGCCGTGGATCCGAACGAAACCTGACACCGAACCGAAAGCGGTAGACGTTAGGGGTAGGACAAACGAGTGACAAACATCAGACGCCTCAGTTACCTGCAGGATGTTCCAGTACGGCACTATCTTGGCGAGACTCTCGGTAACCTCCGAACAGGCCGTTCCGAGCAGCATGATGATGCGCTTGCTTTGATGGGTGTAGAGTGCATGAAAGAACCGATCAATCCCAACGCCCGGGTCACACTGGAAATAGCGCAATAGTTTATCACGGTCTGCATAAATGTCTACTCTCACCCATACCTGCGTGTCGTTCGTGATAAGCTTCAACTTGTAGCCGAGCAGCAGTCCCCTGCGATTAATGTGCTGTACCGCGAGCTGTGCCGCTGCCAGTTCGCTGAAACCTTCCCGGCGTGCTTCTCCCTCCTTCGAGCTGAGCTCGAACAATCCCAAGATGGTGACCTCCCTTCCGCGTCGCTCCCGACCGGCCGGTCGCGTGCGTTCGAACACCGTATTGATGATGTTCCTGTTCAGCTCCTTCGTTTGGTTCGGTGCGGACTTCCGATTGGCAGCACTTTCACTTGCCATCAGCTGGGGCAGAACGTCGAAAAGAACCAATATCACCATCGCCATCGCCAGCGGCACGAAACCACTCGTGCTGGGGTTTCGTCTCATCCTAGCAACCGTTGCGCTCCCGGGCGGCTACAGACTTGGCGACAAGCGTTGCAGAGCGATGGGCTACGTGTGCTGAGGACGCAATTTTCGACTGCTCGCAGTAGGCCGCTGCCATCGACTGGCAGTACGTGGTTTATCCTTCCGATAGCAGCAGCACGTGCACGTAAACGTTCAAGTGCTCGTTGTTCGGTCTGGAGTGGAGAAGAAACGGCGAGGCACAAATCAGAGCGAAAGCGCGCAACTCTGGAATGGGAAATATCCGTGGAGGGAAGATAAATTCCGAAAACTAGGCCTTGAAAATCTGAAAACCCGACCTGGGAAAGGCTCACTGGTGCACTATCATTGTCCGAATGTGGCATAAGGAAACACTAAATGTTATTGGTGCATGTTTTTAAGACGAACCTCGGTGTCCATCCTCTCGGTTCAACCGGACAATGGGGCCGGCCGTCTCGAGAACAACAGAAACATTTACAAAGGAAAAGTTTTACCCCACCCCCAGCGCGAGAGGAAGTGATTTTTAAAATAAATTCCAGATTACACCACGATCCTGGCAGCACCGGCGTGCCGAAGAGATGGAGCAAGTTTTGCGAGCCCCGGGAACGAACCGATTATTTCACCACGGGAAGCATAAATCATACATTAGCTGCAGTGGGAAAACGGCATGTTGCATTGCATGCTGTACCTCGGTACGGTTTCCTACGGTCGACGGAAAACGGGGACAGCGAGCAACTTCCAACGGCTCAATGTAATCACAAAGAAAGGAGTAAATGATTTTTTTTTGCCTTTCCACTCGAAAAGTTTGCTATTGAGAAAATGCACTTCTGTGCCTGAGTGTATTCGGGTGTTACCGAAACTATGTCATGAGTGTGTATCTAACCCCCCTTCCCCTCCACTAAATCCACGTGCCATAAACATCGAGCTACGCGAAGAACCAGAACCAAAACATTGCCCAACATTGTTGTCCTCGTTCGTTCTGATTATGATAACTCTGCTGCCGAATATACTCGAAACGGGTAATGCTATTATTTTGATACACTCCAATTCCGGGAGCATCCTTCGGGAAGGATGATAAATTCCACGGAATTTCCCTAGCGTAATATGATCCTCATTAGAAAGGCTTCATGCGTTCATTGGGCGGTTGTCGTGTGAGGCGGTTTCTTTTATTTTGTGCTCTTTACCGCCGTCCCCCAAAAACCTGCCACCCGTTGCAGCACATTGTCGTACATTATTAGCTTGAGCACATGTCTGTAAACTTTGATGGCATAAGATTCGGTATAAGTACACACGATGGAATCGTACGTTCCTATGCCAACCCAACCCAACCCGATTCCAAGAGGATGCCCTCGATCTAAAAACCCCTTTAGCGAGGATGTCATCAGCATGTCATCTAGCGCTCCCATCGCAAAAGGCATTAATTTTGAAGCAGGGAACGTTTGCAAAATCGCTCCAAGATAAGCCACCCTGTTTGTAGCGCCATTCGGTAGCCGTTCGGCGCACTCGAAATATGCCAATCAGCCGTAGGAAATGCAACCCAACGGGAGCAATCCCTACAATCATCTACGATCTACGTTTCAGTCTCACACCGCTCGATTCTCCGCCCCCGCGATATGTCCACGCAAAACCATTAGTCACGTATCATCCACCTGAGACAAGTGAAAAGGGGTTTATGTAAAACGCATAAGTGAAATGACCTTCTCACGCTTGATTTCCAAACCCTGTGATGGGGATGAACGCCATGAGGAATCAATTGCATCGTTTCGAGTAGGAAAATAGGACGAGATCCTCCAGCTACCTGCAGACCCGCCTTGGGACGTAGAAAGGTTCAGTTCAACCGTTTTCCATCCACCGATACGTGACTAACACAAAAGAACCGGTGTGAACACATATACTACAACTGACTGAACATACCACGAACCACAACGTGTTGGTACGAATTCTGTTATTGCTTCGGTTGGCATGATAAAACCAACCAAAGCTTGCTGTTACTGGCAGTGCGAGAAGATTCTCCCTAGCATAATTTATCCCAAGCCTTATGTTTCAAATAAGCTATCAGTGAAAATGAATTTGGTTAAAACATGTTTCAACATTAAAGCACAAGAGTACCAGATTTTGAAAGATAAAACCAAACGTTCAAATACTACTCCAAAATGTAATAAAACATATTACTTTTGAAGGCATTTTAGATTTTTATCTCATCTTAAAATTATTGTTTTAAACCTTTATACTATTATAGGAAAAGGGTAGCCGATCGTTGAAAACGAATACATGAGAATTTACTTTCACATTTTTTCTGTCTTACCAGCATCTACACTATTTTGGACGCATATTCATCATATAACCAAACTAATACCCTGTTGACCGATAATCCAAGCATTCAACATATTAAATGCTTTAATTTACTTCTCACCGAGAAAAGCTGCTTGGACGGACAACCTTACGCGCCGATCCTTCAAGCCGCTTCCCGTTTCGTGTTCTCACCAGTTAGGAGTAGGCCAAGAATGGATTAAAGCCATCCCCCGCACGCCTCCATCTACTACTTCGACCCCGCGTACGAACCAAGAAGCGAAGCAGGCTCATTGAAAAACATTTCACCATCTAACGACGGGCCCGTCCCGTCCCCGATGGGCTTTTGTTTTCTGGGCTTTTCCCTCAGCCCGGCTCTGCGGTGAGCTTTTCCCATTCTTTGTGAGCGCCGCCGATTGTGTCTACAGCTTGCTCGGTTGCGGTTTTCCCGTGTGTCCTTGTAAATGGTGGCAATGAAGGTGAAAGGGAAGTGCCAGTTGCAACATTCACTGCCGCAATAAAGCAAAACTAAACTCGAGAAGCTTCACGCTCGGACCATTATCGGTCAGGTGGAGAGTGAGCGAGTGCGAGAGAGAGAGAGAGAGAGAGAGAGAGAGAAAGAGAGAGAG
>JXWZ01011554.1:0-16109 GCA_000956215.1 Anopheles farauti No. 4
CAAGTATTTATAATTGTATAATTGTATTCCAGTTCATTCCAAGAGCATAAATTTCGGAGTATAACATTTCAACATTATTAATACTTGATAATTGTTCAATTATGCAGTTAAACTAGCCGAAAGCCTGGTAAATTGTTTCATATTCAAATCGGCGATTTCTTACACGCTATTAATAAAACATTACATCATTGAAACGTTTTTCAAAATTCATACCTCTTCCGTTCACTTTTGCGCCTAAAGCCATGCAAAATTCAATATAAAACGTATGAAAGATAAATCTAATCCCTATAACGGGTAAACTTTCTAACCGGAGCGGGAAGTTATAATAATTAATATCATTAATTGACTATCACATTCGGGATTTTAATTAACTTTCCACCGTAGTCAAACACGGTGGGCCGGCTTTTTCGATGGGCGAAAATGACAACGAGCCGCACGAGCAAAACGAATGGGCAAACTTTACACTTTGATGAACGGAAAGAACATCCTCCCTGTTGCCACCATTCGCACGTAAGCCGTATGTCACGAACACTTCACTCCTCGATATGATTTTCCCGCACCGCTCGCATGGCAACAAACTTGACACATTTCGCATTCACCACAAGCCAGAAGAGGCCGCTCGATGATCGCTCGAAAAAGCAGCACCTTTCTCGAGGATACTCATCTCATCTCCGGCCCGAAGGGTTTGTGGGTCGTTCGCGCTCCCACACTTCATAATTAAATTGATCTGCTTGAAAAGCGTCGTGGCCATGCCCGGCACCGCTACCTGTGCGCCGGGAGATTTTGACCGCAGAGCTTCGGCATAAGGATGCTTCAAAGTATTTTCATCCCGACCGAAAAACGGAAGCGAACCGGGATGAGAACGGTACCATTTCGAACGTTGTTACCGCGCGCCACTAATGCGATCTTCACCGATCCTTACGAGCTCTTATCTCGTCCTGACTGGCGGCTCGGAGCATGTTTGAAGTCCTGCAAATCTTGTAATTAACTCTGACACCGGTACCGTCTTCCTCCAGCTGCTCCTCCAAGTGTCTCAATGCCCATAGAAGGATTTTCGTTTCGTCTGTCGATGGTAGAAATGTTCCCATGTTTTTTTTTATCAAGCGAAGCAGGAATGAAGAATGCCATGCCTGTACGCCACGGGTAGTTGTTTGAAGAGGTGGTGCTATTTTTCATTTATTTCTTGCATTTTTCCGTCAATTTCGCTTGATTAATTTTACATCTTTCCAGTGTACCTCGCATTCGAGAGTTTAATCTCTGCTATTGAAGAATCCCCTTTCGTTCACTCTTCTTTTTTCTTGAGCCGTGCACGCCAGCAGTATAGCTGTGTTTGCTGGTGGTGCGTGCTGGTAAAGCGCCAGGCTCCAAACGGTAGTTGGTTGCACTTTTCTCTCCGATGCACCTTTCCACCATCGACTGTTTCCGGATTCGTGTGCCGTTTCGTGAAGGAAGGCACTAGCTCGTTTATCCACGAGATGGAGGTGGATTTTTCCTCGCTAGTTTATTTCTGTCTTTTTGTGCTTTTGCTTCTTTGCAACCGTCACTCCTTCGACAGGACGACTTTGTAGAAGTTGTTTTTCATCTTTACGGTCGTTTGCTTTCGTTGTGTTTTTAATCTTATTTTGTCGGCACACTATGGGAAATTTTGAATTATAACCAAATATCGTATACATAAATTATAATTAAAAATATGATCATGAACGAGAATTAAATCAATTTGAGTCATATTCACCATGGATAATATCAATCAAAGATGACAATTACAACGCATACAATTCAAGACCACATCAGAGCTATCTCTGAAAGTCAAAGCATTGCATTGCATACTTCTAGGCGTATAATTATTCGCATTAGTCCAATTATGCAGCATAATTTTGTATTTGTATTAAAATAGGAAAAATGTAAAATAAGACATTGAAACCTACTAGTTTTTACTTTCCGTTCAACACAACACAAATAATTCCCATACGAAAAAGGTATTTTTTTACCAGCTGTATATTTCAACCGTGCACGAGCGTCTGGCATTTGTTCGGCCTGTCCCTGGAAGGGTTTTATGTCTCGCAAGAAAGTTCGCGCTGTGCAATAAAAACCGAAAGCAGAGTGAAACCTACAATGAAAAAAAAAAACCCACAGGAAATAGTGGCGCACGATTCGGGGGAGCATCCTTACAAATAAATCCGAACCGGTGCCGGATGCCACTGGTTGGTTGGCAAGCCGACCGGAAGCGTGGCAGGTTTGGAAATTTTTCCGTTGTGATTGGTGTGCTAGAGAGGCGAAAGTCCTCGGTCAATGCGAAGTACGAGCCACCCGAGAGATCCTTGGAGAAGTAGTCCTTATTTTCGTGCCCTCCCTCGGTCTCCCTGTCCCCCTTGGATTCTTTTCTTCGATTCGACATAGCGAATGAAGCAAGAGGCAGACGAGTCTGATGAGATACTTAAGCTGGTCTGGGAAAATTAAAGAAAGCTAAACGAGCGACTTTGGACGGGGAAGGGGATAAAGTCACTAGGGAAAAGCGAGACCGTTCCTTTCCCTCCGGTCCATCGAACACGAGCGAGCAATGAGATTAATCCATTTCTTTATATCCAACTGAGGTTCGCGATAAGGATACGGTCGCGATCTCTGAGGTGTTCCCTCGTCTGGTTGCTCTCCGCCAAGTGCATCCGGTTGAGAACGCAAATTGGTGTTGCACATGCAACGTGTGCTACAGCTGACTGGCGATAAAGCTGGTAGAAGATAGTCACCCATTTGCTTTACCTTCGATGCTTAATTTTCTGTCGAGTGAGGTTGCTCAATTGGGTAGTTGGTGTGTGTGGGCGGGTGCGCTAAAAAGCTAGATGAGCTCGATTTTTCTGTGCGATGGTGTTGAAGATGGTGAACACTAAATAGAAAAAGCATGCACGTTTGGTACCGAGACATGATACTGTGAAGCCGGAGCGAAGAGGTCGGATTATTAAGCGAGAAAACCGTAGTTGAACTGTAAAAAAAAGCGCAAAGAAGACGATACAGGCGAGAAAGACCTTTGGTTTGGTTTGGTGTGTTTTTTTTGGAGCACGAAAGAAATCTACTGCGAGCTGCGGCGAACAAATTAGCGTCGGATTTTCCCTTACCTCGAGTGCCATTTTTCTGCACCGTGCTTATTATCCATCCACCATTGCAACCGGCCCGTGGAGCGTACGATATTTCGGTGGGGGATAGGATAATAAGCGCACCAGAACCTCCACTGGTTTCACCCGAGTGTTCTCTAGTGTTTGTGCAGTGCATGTACAAGCACGGAGAAAATGTTTTTTTTTTTATCTACTGCACCACTTCTCGTTGCACCTCTGTCCCCACCGTAAATAGGATCAATTTATGAAAATATTTTTCTTTGTGCTCTTTTTAATTATGACAGCGCTGGAAAGGTGGAATGTAAAAGAGCAAAGTTTGGCGAGCGTTTGAGCGAGCAAGCGGACGAGGTGTGCTGGGAAGGTACGAAAACTATTTGTTGGGACATTAGCAGCGCTGTTAAGTTCCGTAATGGTATGGTTTTGTGTACGTTTTTTTTGCCACCCCTTTTCGGTCTGTGCGCTGCTAGATTAGCCACCGGAGCAGGTGACGGTGGCAAAAGCAGGTGTCGTTATTATGCCGTGTGAAGGTTTCTAATCAGCGTTAATTGCGCAACCGATTTGGAAGTGTTTGTGTTGCAATTATGCGCACGGGTTTTATTTTTCTAGGGTTTCTGGTGCAACTAATTGCACCAGTTGGTGCTGTGATTAAACTGTGATAATATGAATTTTATGGTATGTTTTTTTTTGCGGTGGAAGTGTAAAAATTCCTCCAGTTATCCGTTTATTGGAGGACAAAGCGGGGTGAATGTGATTGTATGAATTAATTTTTATTCATTTTTTGGGTCAACAATATTTTGAACGGTACCATTCTTACTGCATAATTTTTAGTAGGAAAACATAATTTATGTCTAAATCTATGTAAACTTTGTCTCAAAAGCATCAATGTTACTGATAAAACAGTCTGTACAATGTTTTGCTCTAGGATATTATTGTCAATATTACTTTACGCCTAAATGTATGCATGCAGATAGACATGTTTTAAAAGTACTGTGTCTTATTATTTAAATGATCAAATTAGTTAAATTTGCGTATGTTATGAAACAACGCCAATGTATAAAATTATCGCAATAATGAATGTCCCGTTATCGCAACAATATATGAATGGAATAAAATTATATCATTATTAAATAAGTTGAGAAGAATATTTTTGTATAATTAACGACATAATTTATCAATTATACGATGTTTCATTAAATATCATAGCAGTGCAAGGTTCATGTTTTTATTTGTTTCTGTTTTTGATATAAAATGATGACTTTTTCCTAACAACGTACTAATGATTTTTCGTATCGCTTCCCTTTCGTTTCAGCTCTGCTGAGTAATTTATCTCTAACCAATAAAGCTTGCCATGTGAGTGCCGGTGAAATATGTGCCCGAAAATAAATCCACGCGTCTGAAATGGCCGCAGCTGAATAAATTGTAAAGCCGTGCGCGCGATAACATCGCATGACTCATGCGCCGATGCAGTAGTTAAACGGAGAGCAAATCGAACCTGGCGGTGTGAGCAGATTGCGTTTAAAAAAAAAACGTGGAAAAATAAACTACTAGAAGCGTGGATTTTTCATCGCCGAATCGGTGAACTGGCGTCGGTTTACACCAGCTTTGCAGGCAACCGTGAGTGAGTGAGTCTGTAAGCCCGGTGCGATGGTTAGCAAGGGGGAAAAAGCGCTGGAGGTGGCAAAAAAAAAATATAAATCTTAAAAAAGCCACCGAGCGCGGGAGCGAATAAATTACGGGCGCAAGGAGGAGGCACTAGCAGCTGGTGGTTGTTGTGGTTGCGGGCACTCCATTCCCCGGGTTGTACTCGGTGTCGGTTCGCATGATAGAGAGCAATAAATTAATAGGAGATAAAAAGAGTGCATCCTGCGGATTGTTCACAAAAAAAAACTCGCGCGACGACGGCGCGAGGATCACAATCGAGTTTCGAGCCGTGGTGAAACATGAGGTGAGGCTTGCAGTGAAACAGATTTTCCCGCGTATCGGTCAGCCGATGAGTACGCTTCAGATGTGCCCCTGGACGAAGCACACAAAAACGCAAACACAAATAATCACATAGCGAGACGAAGTAAAAAACAAAACAAAAAAAAAATAACGAATACAACGGGAAATTCTGTTGATCCACTTTCCCGCTTGCAGTTCACGTGCCGAAGGAGAGTGAAAAATAAATTTAAACAAGATCGCATACTACGGCACTACGCTGAACAAAAGGCCTCCCGGATCGCGGAACGGAGTCGGGGCTGTGCCGGGGAGAAAAGGATCCGGCAGGCAAGGTTTGAATAAAATGTATTGCCCTGGCCCGGACTAGGAAAATGGCGCTCTCGATGAGGGAGTGAAGCGAAACCGGCCTGAACAAAAAAAAAAAAATAATAATAATTGCACGAAAGGACATTCGATGGCAGACACTAGTCAATAGGTGGATCGGTTGAGCTGCTGGAGTTTTGTGGTCGGCTAGGATTGCAGGACTTCTAGTAACTCGTCCACCGCGTCCCGGAAAGAGTGACCAGATCTGCTTCTGTTGGGACAGCCTGGGACAAGTGCCTACGTTAGCGAACCTAAGGATCACGAGCAGTGAATTGAAAGCGAAAGCCAAACGAAACGGAAAAAGGGAAAAAGAGACACTAACACTGCGCTTCGGAAACAATACAGAGTGCTTCATACACGGCACGGATCACCTGCCCCGACCCCCTCGCCCCCGGGCTAAGCGGTAACTTGGACATGCAGGAAGTGGAATATTTTAACGACACGACCACCCCGACCGGTGCGGAAAGAATGGAGCGCAAGCACACACCGGCCCCGTACCAGCGGGGCTATAACAAATGCGATGAAAATGTAAATTACACCGCGGATCCGCTGCTGCTCACTTCATCCGACGAGGACAGCAGCGGCGGGTCGCCGACGGTCGAGATGAATAATTGCATCAAGTTCATGGAGAAACCGGCGCTGGTAAGTGATTTTCGTCCGTCCGCAAGCAGATGGGCAGTGCAAGAAATGCGTTGGTGCGTACTTGGGTGTGTGTGTGTGTGTGTTGGTTGGGCGAGCGAAAGATAAATTTATCCCGGGCAGGATTGTTTTTGTCAGGTTCGGTACCGACTTGGTTGGAGTATGCAGTCAAGATGAAGAGAAGAGCACTGTCAGTATGATACTTAACGGGCAGGTTTTTGATGTCGCTACATTTGTAAGTCGCGATTTAAATATTATTTATTACGGCAATGTTACAAAGCACTCGTGGCATTGTACGGAAGTGTTTTTAGCTGGTTTAAATCGTATACTGATAGGGTTTTTTTTTATTTAAGTATCGCAATTGTTTAATTCGATCGATTGCGCCAATATAGTTTTGGCTTTATATCTAATGTTGGAATCAAGTTAACTAAAAATATGAGAACGGTAAATTGCATTTTTGACAATTCAACAACGTTGGTTTGTGGTGAAGAATTTTTCGCCTAAAAGTATGCTCTAGGGATTGATTTTTGCAATTTGTTTCATTTGTATAGGATAGGTTTTATGTTTCTGTTTTAAATTCGCACAATATCGGGGAAAAACAAATAAATTTCTAGCTAGAAATCGTTAAAATATTTTAAAGAGTTTTTTTATCTCTACAAGTTGGAAGAGAATGGTAAGCTAGGAATTATCTGACGTTGTCTGCTTTTTCCAATGAGCCATTTTTGAATGGTCTCATGGTCAAACACACAATGTGTTTTTTTTATTAGGTCGAATCGAGAAACCTCAAACCCTTCAATACAGTGCTAGACCGGTGATCAATTGCTGAACCAAATATTGTTAATATTATTAATTTCTGTGTAGTTTAAACGAATTGACTAATAACGGGTTTTAGTTGTTCTTCGTATGAGTTATGACACCTTAGTTTAAAATATTCTTCCCGAGTATTAAATATACACCTGCGCTCCAGGGATACTGTTTGACAAACGACACTTTTCGTTTGCAAAGGTCTATGTACGTAGATTTTAATCATAGCTTTCAATCTTCTTCAACGGACATTGGCTATTTATTTTACCTCATGTGGTAGCCGTTTGGACATGAAACAGTAGCCTACGGGAAATAAATGATGGTAATTGATATTGCTGCCCAACCCCGGCATGCAAGTACATATGGTCCGTTAGCTGGAATGTAAATATTCATCCATGTGTACAGCTTCACAGCGTATCGCGTGTGATAGATCTAATCACGTAGGTTCACGCGCGACAGCTTACTACGACTGCCACCTGCTATTGGGGTTTTGATTTGAATGACCAGCTTTCGTTACATCTCTTCCCTTCTCGCTTGCAGATAAAACGGTTCGCCCTCGGGTTCCTGCGCAGCACCGAGGAAAGCTTGCCGCTGATGTGCCATAAATCATCACCCACCTCGCCGCAGAAGAAGCTGAACGACATCCTGTCCGAGGACATCTACACGCTGGACCAGATCGTGTCGAGCAAGTTCGGCGACTCGTGCAAGCAATCGTTCGCCGGCTCCCAGCGTTTGCTGCCCGGTGGCAATGGAACGTCGAACACGCCACCGACGGCGATTGGACCGACGACGACGACGACGACGACGACCGCGACAACGACAACCGTGGCCGAAGGTGTGGAGTACGAGTTCAAGCGGAACCTGATCCGACAGACAAACAGTGCCAGCTCGAGTCCGAAGCGCTACCCGACCGTCACGCCACCCAAGCACGCCGACAGCCTGAACAGCGTTAGCCTGGGCGAGGACGTCGAGGAGCTGGACCGGGCGTCCTGGTTTCAGGCCGGCCTTCCGCGTGAACTGTCGCTCGAGGTGCTGACCCAGCAGAGCCCGGGTGCGTTTCTGGTGCGGCGCAGCACCACCAAGCACGGTTGCTTCGCGCTGTCGCTGCGCGTACCTCCCGGGCCCGGACCGAAGGTGGTGCACTATTTAATTATGAAAACCGAGCGTGGATATAAAATTAAGGTAATTTATTGCGAGCGCACATACCTTGGCGGAGTTTTAGGTGATGCGATGGTTTGGTACGAGCATGGCATGCAGGTGGGCTAGCTTGGGTGTCTGTTCAGGTGGTGTTTTTGTTACGGGTCAGCTTTTAGCAAGCTTAATTTTAGTCCATGATGATGCTGGTTTTCAGTATGATCTCAGCGGAAGAGGAAATTTCATTTGCAAGTCCCGCGAGTATGGCAACTTAAATATGTGCGTTGGAAAATCGCAGAATATTGAACGGGACGTGGCGTGAAATATGCTTCACTTTACAGTTAGTGCCTGATAAATTACAATATATCATTTTTTTAAATATTCATTTTAATCATCAGAGAAAAAATTATGGGAAAAATTCTAAAATTGTATGTTTTATTCTAGTAAATTCCTGAAAGTTTTATTCGTTATTCAATCTGTTCTAAAAAATCAGAATTGCCATAGTTTGTTTTTAATTTCATTTAAAAGAAAACTTGATAAATGAAGAAATTTTAACATACAGTCAACATTTCCCAAAATAACTACATTTGCATACATTTAGGCGTGTTCGGCTCTTGTTTTATTCTAATGCATGCTGGCTTAGAATTTACTGTACGACTATCTATCCGATGATAACCTCATTAAGACAGGGGTATCGTAATAATATGGACTACGAGTGAGCCACCCAATTAAGCACAATCAGTGGATCCGGTCGGAGCAATTTCGTTAGCATCAATCCCTTTCTCCATCGGAGTCTAATAGCAAGTTAAACGAACCGGAAAAAAGCACTCTCACCGGGCATCAATATGAGCTGATTATTGACGTTGCTCAACTCATGCAAGTTGAGATAGATTGCTCGTTCCGATGCAAAAGATTCCATCCCAGCGCCGGCTGCGTACCGGACGTGTGGGGACATTTTATTCAATTTGTAACCGATAAAGTGGTACCCACGGGCCATGCGTTCCGTTTCAATCAATTTACGGTTTGCGCCAACGCTGCGGGTTTATTTGCATGCACAGGAGCAACATCTCCTGCTAATCATTCAACCATTGAATAGCCGGAGGTACGCGCCTAGGGGTACGCCAGGTGAAAAACATGTTTACTATGCACTTAGACCATTTTTATACCGATTTAAAATTCCGTACAATATATGCGCACACGTGTGGTACGAGAGCGGAAGACGTATGGGATCGGTGCATAAACAGCCATAAATTTTCAATGAATATGCGAGCCCACTTCTTTCCCGGGCCCGCTACCGTGCGGCTATAAATCATGCACATCCATGCGGTAGGCTTTTTCGTGCGCAAAATAAGCGCAACGCTCTGCACGATGGGTTGGGGGCGTGAAGTGCCCGGGGGCGTAAAGTTAAACGGGTAGGATTTGAAAACTATATTCCCACCCGAACGCCACCCGGTTTGTGCGAATTGATATTGCGATTAAATGTTTTCATTTCGCGTTCACTTTAATGTCGGTCGGATTTTTGCGGATGCATTATGGATCGGCTGGGTTTTTAACAGTACCGCTCGCGGTGAGGCTGCATCACAATGTGCGATGTAAGGGTGGGTGTTTTGGTGTTCGAAGTCTAATGATGGAAATTAAAAATGGCACCCGGGGAAGGTGTTAATTGAATCAGGCTTAAAATTCAATATCAGCTTATCGTTTGCATATTTAAAAAAAAATAATTTAATACATTTTAAAGCGGAACAATATGGAAATGCAATTAAAGAAGTTCTTCGAATGATTTGAAGAGATTTGATAATATTTTATTGGCTTGTGTTTTTCTGTTACAAGTATTTTTAATGGAAAAAGTTAAGTTTTTCAAATGATAGCAAACAATGTAATTAGCGAATATGTTGAAAACAAATTCACAAATTAAATCATATTTTAATTCAAGATGAGCCGTGTTGGTTCTGTCAATTTGTTTTATAGACAAGACGTATTGGTTGCGAAAGTAGAAATTATTTAATTATTGATATGTATTTTCAGAGTTATTAGTCATCGTTGTGTAAAACATTAATTCAAAATTTTAGTTATACATTTGCTTTTTCTCAATCACTAATCATACCTATTTCTAATAATTAGTCACTTTCTAATTACATTTAATTATTACGCCTGAATGTATGCAGTAAGTGTTTTTTTTTATCCTATTCAGAAGAGGTAGGTTGTATTAATCGTAAGGTTTAATCGTAAGGTTTGCACGGGTGAATTTAAGAATACCAAATTCAAATCTGTTACTAGGATAAAATCCTTAATATCTGCTTTCCTCGCTATATTTAAAATGTTTCAAAAACCGTCTGGCACACTGCTGGAACGTGTTGAATGTGACATCCTCATTCGGGCTTTAGCTGGGATATCTTCCTGCCACCTTGCGCGTAAATTCCAACGATACCCAAGACCAACCATACGCGAAGGGATACAAAAACATTTCTCGAACTCACCGCTCGTCAAGCAGACACCGAATACACAACATCAACAACAATAACAAATCACCTTCTCCGTTTTTTTTGTATCTCCCATACGCCAACAGGGCTTCACGAAGGAATTTTCCTCGCTGCGTGCGCTGATAACGCACCACTCGGTGATGCCGGAGATGCTTCCGGTGCCGCTGTCACTGCCACGACCGCAGAACATCCCGATGAAGTGCAAGCACACGGACGACTACGATACCTTCAGCGCGCTAAACGAGTTTTCCAAGCTGTTCTCCGACCTAGACGTATGCTCGTAGTCGGTCACAACCGTAAGCCGGAAGCAGCCTCGGCAGTAGGTGTTTTGGAACGTTTTGATAAAATATACTTCCCCCTCCCCGGGGAGGGAGCCAACCTCTGCATCTTCATCGGGAGGCTCGGGGCCAGCGAAAGTTTCGACTCAAGTGTTCGTGGGCTGACGGTCTGTCGGTGACATATGGTGTGGCAAATCGGTGGCGGTGGCTTCCTGATGAGTTTGTAAATAGCGTGTCAAATAGCTGCGTGTAAATAGTTGCCGCCGAGGCGTGCGGTGCGGTTCGGTTCGGATGTTCCTTCCTTAAAAAAAAAAAAAAACAAACAAACGGAGCCGAAGCGTAAGTCGTCCAGGATTCGAAAGCCTTCCGCACAGCCGCTCGCAAAATAACAATCAAAATGTACTGAAGCGTCACGACCAGCCGGTTCGGTTACCCGGCACTTATACAAACGGCACGGTAACGAGCGATCCTTTGCCCGGGCGGCCCAGCTAGCAGTAGTGCGGTAGTCCCACAGCGTATTTTGATATTGTGATATAAGAGAACCGAAACGTTACCGCTGTTGCTGCCGATGGCAGGCGCCAACGAGGGGCATTTTGGGCCACCGAGCGGCACCAGCAGGGAAGAGGGAGGACGGCGTAGGGCGCGGCAGTAATCGTTGTTTAGATTGTGCATTGATTTAAGGCATTGATGTCCGGCCGGCTTCCGGTTCAGGACGTTGGCGTACTGGAACATGTGCCCTAGAACTTATACTACGTCGTGCCGCAGTAGCGGTTGACACACACATACACACTAAGTGGATAAATATATGTGTTCGTACATTGACGTAACCCTGAAAATAAATGACTTGTAAAGTTAAGCGTAGCTTCAGTGTTTGATTGCGAATAATGCTTTTGGATCCGAATGTGTTTATCCAAGCTTAAGGTAAAAGCTTTGTCGAGCACAAATGTTGAGGTAAGGTTTTTGCAAACTTTTCGATCATCCGAAGCCTATCTAAGTATCTATGAGGATTGCAATGTTTATTGAAGGTAGCTACTTGCTAGGACATATAAGAAATAAGTGTTCTAGTAGTATTTCAACGGGTCACATTCAATTTTAGTGCTCAGTTTCACGTTATCACATTATCAGCGTATTTATTTCCCCACAATAGGACGTTTCATTTCCTCCCAATCATGACGGTGGGATGGCGCTCCAGCTGCCCATTACGAAATGTTTACATTAAGATGGAAATAAGACCCACCGTACGCATCGCAGCTGTCCGCTGTCCTACGCTTGGACGTCCGTACGATGGAAGTTAACGAGTTTTTGATTACACTACACCAAGTACCGGAACTTCATCATCGTCCGTACAAACTATTCGCGTGGACATTCCCGAAAAGTTGATTTCGTTACGCGACAGGCGAACAATGCTTCGCTTCGTTTTTTTTTGTTGGTTTCGTTGTTTGACGACAGTGAATGATGTCGCCTTTCTCTGGAGATGTCAGATTAACGCCTCACCATCTCCCCGGTGGACGCTGCGTTAGTAATGTCGCTGCTAAGTGCTTGATTAAAAACAGACCCTTTCCAGTTGCCATCTCAAGACCATCTCGAGAGGGTACTCTCGATTCTAGCGGCAGCATCAAGAATGCGAATGGAATAGGGTCTCCCTGTTGGAGTTCCGAACCGGCGGTTTGTTGTCTCCTAGTCTCGTCCACAGATTGTCCACAGCGCGACGCTCTCGTTGATAATAATGATGGAAACGTGACGTTGATCCAAACAAGCTTTTTGTTCGCCGACTCGGATCCTTAAACGGATCCAACGGGCCGTCCAACCGGCACCACGGGGTGGGTTTGGCATCCGGATCTGGTGTTTAGGGAACGACGACAACGACGAGAGACAACGTTTCCGCTAAATTGTCCAAAGCAGTTGGTAAATAATGTTAAATTGTCATCGCCAGCGTTCCGGTTCCGGGTTGCGTTATCGGCACGATGGACTTAGCGTACACTGGGTGGATTCGGGCACCCACTAACCCCACCCAACTATCGGTGGCGGGAGCTTAAGACTTCCCGATCCGGGATAGATCCGGTGCGGGAGCTTTCGCTTGGAACTTCTGATGACATTATTTCGACCGTAAGTCCCCGGGTGCATGAACGAACACACTGTATTTTTGGACTTTTACCGAACCGGCGGAAGCTGCGCTCTCTTCTTGTTGGTTTTTTCTACCCTTCCTGGACTTCCGAAACCGGATCCTTTTTATTATCCCATTATTTCGAGAGCCAGCCGTTACCGCGCGTGCTGAAGCCTTTTCGCAGCGCGGCCACTTGAGAAATAATTGTAAAATAACATTTGCACTTACCACCCCGATGTCGTTCCACTGGTTCCACGGGAAGGCAGCGTTTGGTTTCACCGTTTGCCAGACCGGTTGGCATCGGCCCGACCGTACGACCCAATGGCGTTCGTCGGGACGCCGTAACGTCAACTTTATGTCACCCATTGGGGTGAGGATGGGTGGATGGGTGGATTAGTGGATGTGATCCAGTGTGGTACTTGGTAAGTGTTGGAATGCTCCGGTATCTCTGTATGGGTTCTTAGTGTGTCACGAGAAGTTATTTTGCTGGTCGAGTGGCATTCCTCTGATGAGAATAGCTCGAGTGTTTATGAAGAGTCCTACACGATAAAGATAAACTGCAAGGATATCTGAAAAAAAAAAATGGTTTAACAACATTGTTTTAGTCTTGTTTAAGTTGTTTTTAAACGAAATTTTAAAACAAACATAAATATAGGTAATTTTGGTTTTAAACATGTGCAACAAAGGATGCATTTTACGAGTTGCTTATTTTAAGGTTACACAGTTAAATTGAAAAAAAAATCCACGAAGTAACACTGTATCATAGAAATTTGTTTGATCGTCGTAAACGTGTGAAAGTGTCTTGAAAACCATTCATTTAGTTCTGAAGTTTGTTTAAGTAATATGTCATCTGGTTTTCAAAAGTGTGTAGACATAGGGAGTATATAATTTCTTCTTTGCATTTTTTTCACCTTAAATTTTATGAAAGGTTGTTACTTGGTAGTTTTTTTTTAATTGAAAATAGCATTCGTTTCGTTTAAGTTTGTGTGTTGGTTAATTTTACATGTTTTTGTAAGTATTGCACTTGTACTAAAAGGCTGGAAATTGAATATTTTCGAAAATTCTTGTTAAATAAAAAATTTTTTAGTAAAAAGTACAACGGTCTCCTAAACATAATTTAATAACATACAAACAAATTGTAAGAAACATTTTATTACATACATTTAGGCGTATTTTGGATCGAAATGCAACAAGTCGTTCCGTCCCTCCACCTAGACTGGCTTAACATACTCTAAGTAAGTGAATATAGCAGGGAATGAAAGAATTTATTTCGATTATTAACTCCCTTGCATTCGTTTTATTACATGAAAAAATATCTGTCAGATGTTGGTGTAAAAAATCTCAACCTGTCGTTTCAGACATTAACGCACTACATGAAACGACATAACTGAAACATACTCCCACCCCGATTGCAAGTGCTGTACTAAAAATAACCATCGTCGAAACGATCAACTCTCGAAGAAAAAAGGCGAAACTAAGGGCAAAACTTTTCAAAAACCCAACACAAAAAAAAAAGTGGCCGGAAACGAAGCAAACTTCGAACCGGTCCCGAATCGTTCCCAATGCAGTGCGAGAGCAATGCGAGGACGGTTCGGGACGGCATTCGGAAGCAAACCGAAAACTCCGACACTCTGTAAGCAACTTAAGAAAAGTGTAACGGTGCAGCAAACAAAACTTGTCCTACCGGAAAATCATCCCATCGCCGGGTAGCGTTTCCGTTTGCCAGCCAGCCGGCCGACCAGCCCGTGCCGGTGCATCAGTGACCGGAAATACCCGGAAAACATGGGAATGCGGGAATGCCGGGACACCCGTGGACGTCGCTGCACCAGCAGCAGTGTGACGAATTGGAGCGAACCTGCAGAGTTGGGTTGTGTTTCCCCTTTGCCTTTGCTCCCATTCTTTACCCCGGTTCCTTTAATTTTCCCATCAGGAGAGAAGCCTGCAGCTTTCAGTTCCGGTTTTGGGGACGTCGATTGTTCCCATCCCTTCCCATGCAGCCTTCCCACGTGGGGTTGAAAGTAACGAACGAGTTTTTTTTCCAAAACTCCAATTGCTTCGGCATGCAGCTAGGATTCCTTTTTTTTTTTGCTGCGTTCAGCAAGCAAGAAATGGGAGGAAAAAAGAACTACCCACGGATGTAAAAGTGTTGACAACATCATCACCATCAGGCGTGGTGAAACGTCCCGAAAGTCCTGCTCTCCTCCCTCCCCCGGAGGATAGGTATTAACTGGAAGGGAAGCACACCGTGCGCCAAGAAAAGGGAAATCAAAAAGAAGCATTATTTGGTGCGAAAGTGATGAAGCTGCCGGTGGGCTTGTAACATTCGTTCCATCCTCCGCACCACTTCGCAGCTTTGCCATTCTCTGGCGACCGAAACCGCACCGAAGCTGGTGGGGGACTTCCCCATGATCCCGAAGGACCGCCGAGGTCCTTGGCAAGTGACAAATCTGACACCCAGCAGCTGCGAAACCAATGCGAGATGAAAACAGCGTGCGAAAGTGTGCCATCCAAGTATGCTATCATCTCGCCACCGTCACCGCCGGTTTCCATTCTGTCGGGGAAGGGAGGGGAAGGGAGTGTGCGGTAGGAAAATCGCGTAATGGGGAATCGTAGTAGGCACCCGACTGAAGAGCCGTTTACATGTGTACACACTTCAACGGCACGGCGATAATGGTGGCAGTATGAATGGATTCTTTCCTTTTTATCTTTCGGCTGCCAGAGCGAGCCGCACAAGTTCTCGCGTATCGAGTACTAGTACGCCACAAATGGCCATCGAAAGGAGGGGAGGGAAAGGGAGGTGTCGGTTCGAGCGAGAGTGTGTTCATTAAAAACGAAGAAAATAGTACGAAGAAAGAACGAGCAGCGCACAAGAACCCCAGGGCAAGCAAATGTCAAAGTGTTTGATGGACTTCCTTTTTTATTTTTCCCCCTTTTTGATTCTCTCCGGTCCTGGGATGTGGTTTGAGCAGGGCGGGCTTTTTCTTGTTTGATGGAGCAGCTGTTTGATTATGTCTTAGTACTACGTTTCTGTGTGCCTTTGAGAGGTACAGAGAGGACTAAAAATACTGCACTACCAGCTCGCGATACGATTTTATAACTTTCAGAAAATAATTGTTTTAATAGCGTCATAGCGCTGTTGGGTAATTTACTTTTTCATTCCACTTAATACAATGTATTGAGTATTGTATTTTATTTATTTTTTATATTTAAAAAAAATAACGCTTTAATTCTTATCGTTGAAAATAACCAATTATTAACTATTACT
>JXWZ01011567.1:0-13458 GCA_000956215.1 Anopheles farauti No. 4
GAGGGACTGAAATGAATTCAATAGGAAATTTATGTTCAATTCTTCTTGCTCACCCGAATGGTACGTACATAAATATATTCGATTTTTGTTTCGGTGTGCGGAGGCAGGCGTTCCGAGGGTTGCGCTTCTCCGTCGCTAGGTTCAAAGCCGGTGCGGTGCCCGTTAAGATCCTTATCGAAGTGAAAGTAAGGAAATCATTTTCCCGTTCCACCTGAATGGAGTGCGGCCTGAATGGGGTGCTTGATTCGGGCACCGGTAGCAGTGGATCCCTTCACCGATGGCTCCGTTTCTTTTTGTAAGCAAAAACTCAAGAGAAGCTCAAGTGTCTGTTTATTATTCACCCATCATCTTCCGGCGAAATTGCGCACGAGCGTGTGGTTGGAGAGTTGGATCTTAATTTCCAGCTGGTGTTGCGTGTACAGGGCGGGAAATTTGATTATAAGTGTATGAGTCATTGTCACAGTGGAGGACGGAAGCGGGCGGGAGGGGGGGGCGAGCATGAGGAGGAAAGTGTGCGCTCCATTTCCAGCGCCACGAATGCCATTATTATTATCGTCATTCGGTGGTTTTGGTTGATAAATATTTATGGTCTAATAATGCAGTGATTTTCACCGGCGTTTTTTTTTTACTTACTGAATGTCCTTTTTCCCCGGTTCGGCACATGGCACCCGCCAAATGAGGGTATATTGTTACGCTAGGATTTTAAGCGAGACTTCCTTTTCCGCACCTCGCCGGCGCACGCAGCGCACGTTCCGGTCGGTTCTTCAATTAGAATTTATTTTTCCACCGGTGGCCGTAAAAAACCGACGGCCTTTTCCACCAAACCCATCGCGCCAACACGTTTGGGGCCATGTGGAAAAATCGAAGCACGAGCTGGGGCCGTACCGAGCAACAGATTCCACATTCTTTCGGTCACAAAATGGGGTAGGGCAGTGAAATAAAATAAAACAGCGCGAATCTGACGCGGCACCTTTTTTTCCCTTTTGGCAGGCAGCGCCGGTTTGAATTTATGATAGGTCGGAATAAATTATCATTATGCGCGCAGAAAAAGCTGGTTAGTGTCACTGTCACATGGTTTTACTTTTACCGGGTAGTGTGTATAGTGGGACGAGCGCGGACGTACGCGAAAGACGTGGAGGTGGCGGATTTTTATTGACCGCTGGTTAATGGTTTATCGGGACTTACTTTTTGCTGCAGATCTTATCAGTTTCTATTTTGGGTTTGAAATAAATTTTAATTTTATTTTTTTTCATTATGAGTATGGTGAAAAAACTGCGCAGTAGGCGTTGGAGAGGGATCTTTCATCGTTTGAAATATTTCAACAAAGTTTTTTGTGTGTTGGCATTCTTTTTACGAAGCTGAGTGAGTTAATAACCACCAGTGAAATGAATGTAAGAAAATAATAAAAATACAACCGAGTCTTTTATAAACCAGGCGTATGAAAATTACTGTCGACACTAACATTCTTTTCTATATCGGTGAATATATTTTCAAATTTCCTGTTCATGGTACCAGTAAAACAATAAAAGAACATTGGAAACGCATTACCGCAATCATAAAACCTGTCCCGAAGTCCTGAAAACCATCCTACGAAAGCATAAAACCCTAATGGAATAGATTCGTCTCGTTTCAATCCTTTTCGATCGTAGCCAGATCCGGTTCGACCGAACTGCGGCGTTCCATTATCGGTGGGGCGTTAATTTAGAATTATAATCATTTACTTAGTACATAAATTAACGTTACAACAACATTAGAGAACGATGGTAAAATCTGGCAAACGTCTGGCGATGTGGAGTGGTTTCGCGTTTTAAAATCCAAACCCAACTCCAGTTGTTGCGTCTCGCTCAAGCTGGAGTAATTTTCCTCCTAGCTTTTTAACTCGTTTTCGCCGGAATTGAAAGGACCACTCGCCACCGCGCCACGGCACAGCAGCCACAGCGAAGAAGGGTGAAAAGATGGACTCATCCCGAAAAGGTAATAAATTAACATCAAAGAAAAATCCCCTCACCGCGCCATCGTCGGTCGTGATCGTCGAGTTTGGTCGAGATGGTTCAAATTAGTCAAACAACTTTTCATTCGACCAGCCATCGGTACCAGGGAGGTGGGAGGCAGGGAAGGGATCCTTCCTGGGCGTTCGAAGCAAATTTTCATCTAATTAAGATACGCTCCGGAAACGGAGGTTCCCAGCTTCATGAGCTCAGTTGATTAAGAAATCGGTCGACAAAGCCGTTCGGCTCGGTTCGGTCGGTGGAAAAAAGGGATCATTTTAACGATTTGGAAAAACAAATGGAAAATCATCGCAAAGCTCGCGCGGGCTGCAGGTGAAAGATGAAACCAATAAACTCACACCTTTCGCGTGCTTCCTAACGAGATGTTCTCTCTCCTGTTATCTGGGGGAGAAAAAAAAATCCACAAACTCATCCCGTTTGTGTCAGTAATTTACGGCCGTAGCTTATTAATTTTGTAGCGTGTTTCATCAACCACCCAACGTGACGGACCCGTCCGCTAACCTCTGCCCTGGCCCCGGAGTGAAGGACACTCGCTAAGAAAGTGCCTTCTTGAGTTTTTCGACCCATGCAACCTTTCGACTTTCCGGAACTGAGATTACGGGTCCTGGGAGGGGGAGAGGTTCACGGGTGAATCCTTGCAAGGTGCTACCCAAGCGGTCAAAGGCCGTACAAGCGTTGGGATAGAAGTCGTAAATTAAAATTAATTAAAAGTATCCTTACACGGCGCTCCGGCCCGGTACGGCATCTGGGGGGGTTTTTTTTTTGTTCCTTTGCCAAATTTCGACTTCCGGTGGCGGCCGTGTGTTCGCATTAGAAGTGTCTTACATAAAACAAAAAGAAAAACTCGATTTTCCGGCCCTTCCGTTTACCGGTGTGGGCACGCTTTATAATTTCACTCGATGCTCGGAAAGCGGCCAAATCCCATTCCTCTCTGTGGTCGTTCAATCACACCTGGTTTCGGTGCCGAAAGGGTTGCCCCCGTTGGGATTCGCCGGGACGTCCGGACAGGAAGCCCAGATTGCCCTTGCACGAAAGTACCCAGCAAGTTGGACTAAAGGCGGCATTCTGTGAAAAGGGATGGGAGGGAAGGGAGAACGGGAGGAGATTTAGAAAAAAGTTGTTCCGTTGTTGCTGGCGGAAGTGAAGAAAAGCACCCGTCGTTTCGCTACAAATCACAACACGCGCGCCGTTGCCGGAGCTGGACTCTAATTGAAATAGATCCTCGTTCGGAGCGGCAAATGGAGTTTCGTTAGCGTTTGTTTCGCACGCTCGGTTTTGTTTCGCAAAACGAAACGTGAACCACGGTTAAGTAGAAGAAGGTCCGATTTGTTATCCCCCGACCCTGAAGCGTCTGATTCCCCCCCGTGGGGAGGAAGGGTGGAGGTTCTTAGTTTGATGAGTTGAAAAATTAAATTTATGGGAAAAATAAAAGTTCCTCCTGGGTTGCAAGTTTTCAAGATCGGACGTAATTTCCGGACCGAACACCGAACTGCACCTTGCGGTGTGAGGGCCGTCCTCGCTGCTTCTGGCTGCACATCTCGATGCAGTTGCACACTTGTTCCCCATCCGGTTAGAAATCGAACAATCAGTGTCCGGGAGTCCGATAACTTTGCGTTTCCAGCCCGGAACGTCCGGAGTTTCATACATTTAGCCAGGGTGGTAGAAATTTATGTCATCATCAAGTTGTGGACGGCATTTGTGTTATTTTTTTCTTCATCATCTTTAGCTCTCTCTCTCTGCTGCCACACTAATCGAGTTGAGTTTTAATGGAGAAAATCGAACCCAACCGGGGGCTGACCCAGTTGCGTCCGTGCTGGGTGCTGGATGGAAAATCTGCGAGAACTTCTTCCGGCCGCTTAATAGCGTTTTGGCGGTCGGAAATAGGGAAACGTTCGGATGGCGGGCCGGTTTTTGCGTTTCGTTATCTGCCCGGTACCCGTTCCCCTCGCTCTCTGGTAGAAAACCCTGGGGTAATCGAATTATTTCACCCGTGCAAGCGAGGGAGAAATGTTTTTAATGAACTCCAGATGAGTTTATGGGTTCGGTTGAAGGTTTGGAAGGAAATTGGATCTTTAGTTCGGTGTAGTTTCCCGGTTTCCTTTTTTTTTGCTCTTCACTTTCTTCGCACACCGTGAAGAAAACTATGGCCATGAGTTTTAAATCAATTATATTCCGTCCCTTGTTCGGGATTGTGCGGTGCGGTTAGGTGCTGCTCTTGGCAATATTCATGGTGCTGGAGTTTGCATTCATTGCGATATTAAATGCGCTGTTTTGTTGTCGACAACTGTAAGACTGTAGCTTCCTTTAGCTCCAAACTGCCACGCTGACTTATGTTCACAATTGCAACACACAATCAAGTAAGGGTATGGAAAAGTTTGCAACAAGCAAGCTATGGGTAAACGCTTATCATGCACACCATGTTCGCCGGGCGCACACTTCAGAGGGTAGAAGTTATTTGCAAAATAATTTCCCGTTCGTTTCTATTAAATATGGCACAAATCCATTTGGCAGAAGAAAACAAAAAAACACACACATACAATGTCACACCGAGAACATTACGAGAAGAAGCTGATAAACGCACACTCATTCTGGAGGATGCTGCACAGCAAAGGACTCTGTTGAAGAAGTTATTTTTAAAACATTGTTTTAGCTACGGTGTTAAAAATGCAATTCAATGTCTTCAGAACGTGATAGTAACGATGACTTGAGTTTAACGGCGGGAGTAAAAAACACAACAGAGTATGCTCACATTCGTTACTATAGCAACCGTAGCCACTTTCGCTCGAATATATCCACGGTTTTCATCACGTACGCTTGGGTTGGGGTAAGCATTTTCCGGCAGAAAATAGCAAAAAAGTTCATCTAAAATGAGCTGGCTGGAGGTAGGTAGTTCGACCGCGTGTTTGTCGTCGAGCCCGGACTCTTTTTGACGTCAAAAACACTACAAAACCGGCGCAGGGAACAGGTCGATGATTGCGTTCCCTTTGCCCATCGCTTTGTGTCGTCCAAAGCTGTGTCCTGACAACACTCGCCCGAATCCGGTGACTTCCGGTGGTGGTGGTGGTGGAAGTTTGTGGTTCCCGATTGTTGGTGTATAATTTTTCCTCCCAGCAAATTGCTTTCACCGTTGTATCCACGGTGGACCAGCGCAGCCAGCCGCCCCTTCCCACCTTGTATGTGGCATTCGTCAAACTAATGGCTTTATTTTTCCATTTCCGGAACCCAGCGGCGACATATGGTGGGCTGATTTTGGCTCAGGATTATTACTATTTGGCTGCTAAATAAAGTGTCAACGGCAGCAGGATCCTTCCTCTTCGGCGCGGAGTTGGAGTTGCAGTTCTCCCGGTGGTCACCCCCAATCGTGCAATCATTCAGTGTGGATCCATTTCGCCGCAACGTAAACGATCATGCGTGCCGAACGGTCATCAGGATGCGGAATGGATCCTTTGGCCGGGAGAGGAGTGTTTTCTTTTTCTGCTGCTATTTGTTGCCTAGTGTCGAACGAAATTGCTGACCACAAAACAATGGACGATATATTCCTCGTTTAGTGGTAATGGGCTTCCGATAACAGTAATGGCCGACAGATGACGCCGACAGATGACGATACTCTCGAAGCGTGTGAGTGTGTCTCGAAACCACTTCTAAGGAGTTTGTTTTGGTATCACAATAAAAAAAAAAGAAAAGATCCACCAGCCGTGCCGTGGCTGTAGCAGAAGTTAATTCGAAAAAGCTGACACCGAAACCGGCGACCTTCTTCTCTTATGCTTATGACATTAGGCGATACAGATGGACCATACCATGGGCATGGTGTTTTTCTGTTTTTTTTTCTTCTCCGAGGCCATTCTAGATGACTTCGAAACTAGTGGAAAAACAACACGTGTGTATGTGCTGTAGGAGATAATACGTTTCCTTTTAAGGTGAATGACGACAAAGTTGTCCGTTTGGTCAAAGTAATTTGCGGACTTCCTTAGGGCCAGCACGATGCCACAAAACGCAGCCGAAACGTTGAAGTGTGAAATGTAATTTCGCTTCCGGCAGCGGCGTTTCGGAGGTGGGACGTGTCAAGAATGTGCGCGTTTCGGCCGACCGTTTCCGTGCGGTTTTGTTCACCGTTCTGGCTGGTCTGGTTTGGGGTGTTTTTTTTTATGTTGCCCTCCATCAGCCTTCGCCTACGAGAAGTAGTACATTGAATTAAATTACTCTATTATGGGCTGATTCGATAAAAGCATCGGTAGGAAGTTTCGCTCGTTCGTTCGCTTGGAGTCCGTGATTGGACCCCGGGACCCCGCCTTATGGGGAGGAACAGCAGTTTTTTTTTCGACCCCCCTTCCGGCCAACCTGTTCAGCCCCCTGTTCCCATCAGTGAAGAAGATGATGAGCATAATTTCGATCGTGTCGAATGGTGGCGTCTAAGTGAAGTGGACGACATTGATATGATATGGCGGTGATGGTTTCAGGCCACGGTTCTTTTCTCTCTCTCACTCTCTCTTTCTTCCAGCCGGTCCATTTCCGATTCCGTATGTGTTTGTGCCCACCCAGGATGACTCTAACAATGTTACATTTGAAGTATCACTCACGTGCGGGAATGGGAATTGACTCAAGTAGATTATACCGTAGCCGGAGGCAACGGCAATGTGTCCTTAGAATTGGGCAAGGTGGATGGTTAAGGATTCGTTATGCGTACCAGCGGAGGTTCATTAGGGTGTATTAAAGCGAATGTGTACGCCCGAAAGGCATACATAATACTGTTCGTCCGCAAAAAAGGGGAAGAAAAATGTCTTCAAAGACGGACGGGCGGGCATGATTTGGACTAAGATTTCAACTTAAATGAGATAAAATTAGCTTACCGTGGGCGCTCCGAATTGCTTGCAAAATAATTTCATAATGTCTTTATCTGTGTTGGTGTGTTGGGGTTTTCTTCTACAAAAATAATACAAATTACACCGGATTCAAAAGGTCTCATCATATTCCAAAACACATGATTGCATACCTTTAGGCGCATACCGAAGGTTGAGCTTGCAGCGAACGATTCTGCGCGCGTTCCGAACCTCCAAACTCGCTTCTTGAAGGGGAAACAAATTTCGGCATCATTTTAGGTGGCGTCATACATTTCTCAAAATTCATAATTTCACCGCACATACGCTGTCCTTTGCCTCCGAACACAAAGACGCCTGTTCACCGTCGTCATCGGCCTGAGCGCTGGGTGCGGGATTATAAATGTAAATAAACTTTTCCTCATCATGGCGCTGGCGTGGCTGATGAAAACAATGTGCTCCCCGGAGGACCGTCCCCGGGCTCGACACTATCGCGTCACCTTCAGGCAAATTCATTCGACAATTTCGCTGCATCCCGCTGACGAACGCCGGGTTTCCACTTTCGCTCGGTGGCGTCGCCTTGTGCGCATTTATGAAAGTTGTGTAAAGTGAAGTTTTCCATTGTGCCGTGGACAACACCGCCCGTCGGGTTGGCATGCGGTGCAGGACACAGGATTCCAATTTTGCACTGCACTTACACGCCCGTCATTCGGCTGCCGGTTCCAGCGTGCGAGACGTCTGTGTCGACAATGTTGATGACACAAGACAACCGGCGCGGCGCCGGACAAGTCCCCCGGGCACGGGGCTAAGATTTACGGCAGCCTCTAACGAGGTGGGGAGGGTGTAAATAAAATTGAAATCTCACGCGCTCAGTCGAGCAGAAGGAGTGTAGCAGAGGGAGAACAAAAAAAAACACTTTAGAGAAATGGCGAAAAATATTCTAAATGTTTGCCCACTGCCAGTGATGCTGGATGAAGAAGCCACAGTGCGACGGACAAAGACATAAAGAAGGCCGTAAAACGCTTCGTACCATGACGCAAGAGAGAACCCAGCACAACAACAACAACAACAACAGGGGGGGGGGAAACGGAACATTGTTGCAAACACACGGTCACACGGCATTCGATTGCGGGGTTCGGGGTTCTTCGTCCAAAATTCGCCACCCAATAAGCAAACACGATCGATTTCAATTCGAACAGGGGGCCCTCACCATAATAAAGTTGTTTGCCCCACCCCACGCCGGGGGATGCTAAACGGATGCCATAATGTGTGGAAAATTGTAATGCATTTATCAGGCGGGTTAATATATGTACGCACACACAACGCCGGGAAACGGAATTTAATTCCCTCACCGGGGATGCGTTCGGTCTCACTGTTCCTTTTCGGACTCTCCTTCATTTCGCTTCTTCTCGTATTTTTTTTTGGCGACCGAACGAACGAAGCAAATGCCGTGTCGAAGGCCGGAGGATTGTGTCCGGCAGCAACAAAACTGGATCCTCGGCACGATCGGAATGCTCATTAGATGCGGCGACGGCGACGAAGAGGATCCCGCGAATTTCGTATCCCGCGCGCCTAATGAATGTAAGTGGTAAATGATGGCCATTTTAATGTCATATTAACGAACAAAAATTTAAATCATTCCATTGGGAGAGCCCGGGGGAATATTATCGTTATTGTTACACGCGAGCGCGCGCGCGCGCGACCAACCGACGATGCATTTTTTCTTTTCCCACCGATACGGCGGGCGGCCAGTCAAGTGTCAACGATTCGGTGAGCTGATGAAGAGATTCACCGGCGGAAAGTGGATTTTATTCACACGATGTTTTTTATCTTGTAATCGAAATTGGGACATCCTTCTGGTGGTTAAGTTGCTTCGTTTCACGATAAAGAAATCGATGATGATGAAATTGCCTGCAATTTTCCAATCGACGTGTTTTCCATACCACCTGATGCCGTTTCTGAATGATCAAAGACTTCTCGGTGCATGGAACGAAGTTGGGGGTTTCGCTCTATCGATAATTACGCTTGCCTAGCAAACATCGCATCCACATTCCTCGTCCACATTCTGTGCCGATCGTGTGCAGGAGGTTTGCATTACACCACCCCGTTTGCATGTGCCGGGTGCATAAATTGGCGTGGAGATATATTGTTCACCTTTTAATTTACATTCCCCGACAAATTCCAATGCCGCCGTTGTTGCCGCCATGTTGTAATGGAAGGAGCAAAATCCAGAAGGAGTTAGTACGCCTTCGGGAGAAGAACACAGAGCGTCCAGAGAGATTGGCTTGTAGCCGCCGTCCGTAGCCGTTGTTGCCGTCGGTGTCGGTAAATGTGAAGATAATTTAATGAGCATCAATTCTGCTCGGTCTGTCATTAAAATAGTTATGACTGGTGACGACGGTTTCCCGAACGACGAACCAATTAGGACGATGGTCGTTTGTGTCTGTGTGTGTGTGTGGTGTGTGCGAGAGTTTAAAATACAAAAAAAACGCGTAATATTCACGCGCAAGTGTGTTGAGAGATACGTGTCGCAGAATGAAGCAAAGAAGGGACTGTGGTGTCGGTTGAAGAAGATGGTACACGAAATACGCGCCGTGTTGACACGGTGCGATGCATTCTATTCGACGAATGCAGCCGGGGTGGTTGCATTGTGCAAAAAAAAAAAGAAAAAAAATTGGTGCTGGGCGTGAAGAAAAGGAGAAGAGTAAAGGGTTTTAACATGAATGCCGACACTTAATAAATTCACGCTCGCGGAATGTCGCGTTCGTTAGCATGGTGTCGTGGGTTTTTAGTTTTTCGTTTGTTGCCATGGTAGCCACTGGTAACGCTTCTTCACTGTTCGGTCGATTTGGGTGCTCCTTAGAAAGCGACCGAAATGTGCGGCTTCCTTCAACCCCACTCCTCTGAAAGGCGAGCGTGTGGATTTGTGAATCGGGATTTCACGATACGGTCCATTTAGGTTTCGGGTATGGGTAGGGGATTATGTTGCGAAGTGTTGCATGGATTTAAAATATTCCAACAGACACACGGGGCAAAATTTTGCGAATATTAACCCAACACCCGTCCGGCTTTCCGAAAACATGACGGTAATGAAGTGCTTCTGGTGCAAGTGGAGCGCATCGGAAATTTTCCACTTTCAGCCTCGCCGGTTTGGGTCGAATTTTCGTCACTTGTGCGTGATTTTTACTTCGCGCTCGGTTTATTTGTTCCTCGTAAAAGCGAGATTAGCTCCGGACTTTGTATTGCTTATTTTCACGTTCCACGTGAATTTGGAGCAAAAACACGAGATTTTTTTTTTTTTTTTGCAAATGCTTCGTCTTTTCGGCCCGACGAATAGTCAATCAACCGGTTGCAGCAATCCTTTGGACGTAATCCAGGGTGAGAAGGATCACGGCTGGGGGTTTTTTTTTTAAATTTTTTTGTTGGTATTGCTTCGTGGAATAACATTCACTTGACGTCCGTTGATTTGAAAAGGAGTGGGGGTGGGGTGGGGGGGGATTGCGACCTAGAATGATATTTTTTCGTATGAACCGTTGACACTTACTACACAGGATGACAAATCCGAACCGACACGCACACGAACGTCCGCTGGTGAAGGACAGACAGGACCGCACGCTCCGGATCGGATGGATTTGTCGTGATTGACAAGGATGAAGCCGAACAAATTGGGTTTGCAGTTCTGTGAAATATTCAAAATATGGTAGCATGAGTTTTTTTGCTTTATACATTTTTCTGGGTAAATTTGAAATATGATTCAAGGAAAATATCATTACATCATGTCCATTTGGTAGGAATAATGGTTAACTTACAGGCCACAAATCTGCTCTGTTCTGTACTGGATCTTATCATGGTTCGTTCGTTGGGCGATTTTTTTTTCGCTAAGTGCCACGTTAGTGCTCTAAGTACGTCCATAAGCCAGTGTAGATGAGGCGTATTATGTTCCACTTATTACCGTCTACTTCATAAGCGAACCGATTTAAAGCGAACCGCAAAGTACCGAGGTAATTGAGTTCATTTAGCAAAACAAAAAAAAACCCTTATATTCTACGCTCATCCCATTGCAATCATTTCAATCAGCCACCGATCTATTCCGCTTAGGGCGTCCGGCGTTCACCCTTTTCCCTTTGGTGGAGCAAAGAAGCCGAGCTTATTTTCTTCACGGTTAATGGATCGATCGGATCGACTCGCATCGGGCGGCCGGGTCTTTAGCATCAAGCCTCAAACCTCTGCAAGCTCCGTTGATTATTTGTGTTTCGGTAGCTAAATTCTGCGCTGGCCGGAGCCATCCACCGATCAGGCTAGAAACGGTGAGTAAATAAAGCAACGCAACGTTGCGATAACAACCTCCTCGAGTGGGTTTGCGTGGTGGGAAGAGATCTTGGGCCGCGATCATTCGACGGCCCTGTTGATTTCTGCTCCATAAATCAACTCCAATCAGCTCCCGCACGCCCGCTCGACGACGGTCGATCAGCTTCTTCACAATCATCATCATCATCATCATCGCCATCATCGCCATCAGCAACGTCGTTCGCATCGATAAGAAGCAACCGAAAAAAAACCGCAATTGAGTTAGACCGCGGAGAAATTCGTTCGGTTGGAACGGGTCTTTAAATTCTTGCCGCTTGGTAGAGCGAATTAAACTTCCCCTTTTGCGTGCGGAATCAAAACGAAGCGACACACCGACTAGGGTGGAGGAAACAAAAACAAAAAAAGAAACAACGAACAGACAAACCACAGAACAGAATCAATAACAGTAAAATACCTACAAGCTAATAAAAAACGCGTCTGAAACACAAACCTCAAGTAGCGTAAGAAAATGAACATATGATGCTAATAAAACCAACGAATCAAATCAAATCAAGAGCAAACTCGTACGGCTGGAGAACCGACCGCTTCCGTTTCCCTTTGCAGAGTTGCGAAAAATTGTGTAAGATCCCGCATGGGCGTAATAGTTGTGTATTAAATTAAACAAGCGAACGCGCAGACAGGAAAGGTGGAGACGAGGGAGAAAATAATAAAAAACGGCCCGAATCAAAGGAACATAAAGTCGAGCTGAATTGCTTCCATGCAATATTCCACCCCGTTATTGATCGGTAGCAAAAAAGTGCAAAAAAAATAAGAAGAAATGAGAATGCAAAAAAGAGTGAAACGAAAAAATGCATGCTTCGAGTTGAAAACAAAAATAAAAAAAAAACAAAACAACAAACCAACATTATGCTCGGAATAATTTATGCGAAAACCCATAACTCGCGGTACTTAACGCACTACACAGTAAGAAAAAAAATGGCGAAACGACGAGGATAAGAGTACAAACGTAGAAAAAACAAAAATAATACAACATTCATTGCAAACCCCCACCGGGAAACTACGATCAAACAGGCTAAACGATAGGATAGAAATGAACATAAAGTATTGAGTGAAAGAGCAAAAAAAAAACATTATCAGCACCAGCAAACAAATGCAAAATTGAAGTAGTTGAGCGAACAAAAAAAACCCAATAGCAGAAAAATGGTTCCGTTGGAAGCAGCCAACTACAATCGGAATCGAAACGAGCTTCTAAGCTAGCGCTGTACCTGCCGGGGAGTGAGTGTTGTTTAGGATTTCTATAGCCGAACGCGGGCAGCAAATGGAGCATATGTAGCTGTTGACAATAGGGAAGTGTAATAACGATAAAATACCCTCAATTAGAGGGTGTTTTTTATGTTGACAGATATAGCAGCCGTTGCAAAAATCGCTTTTTAAAATTAAGTTTCTTTTTTTCAGTAGGCTATGGTGAAGAAATTTAAAACGATGTGTCTTGTAAGGGGAATCACAGATCTGTTGGAAATCATTCATTGCAATTCTATTAAATTTTATCTGTACACCGAAGTAAATTTAATATAAGTTTATCCGGAACCGATACGGAAATCAATTGGAATTAGTCGACAAGCCAAAAAATTGGTTTTCCGGGATTGATTACCGATATACATTTCACTCACCTCACTACAGAGCCATTTTCGGCACTGCACCGTTCAACGCGGGCCTCGTTTCCATGGATACACAAATCGCAGCAAACGTAGGCGAACGTTTTAAATAATTCACTTGACCGCAAACATGGGCAGGCTAGTTGCAATTTTCGGTGACTCGGGAAACAATCAAAACATGGTTAATTTTATTGTCGTCATCCATCGTCCGCGTGGCGGCTGCATTTGGGAAGCAAACCACGCGCCGCTGGACGCTCATAAATTAGTGTTCGAATTGATTTTGCTGAAACCCGGAACATGTTCGCGTTACAATCACACACACATACACAAACTAACGGGTCGCATTTTCCGGTTGAAGGCTAAAACGCAACGTTGTTTGATGTTTGAACGCGGTTGGACTCGAGCCGGATGTTTGTCGGGGTGAGGAATAGGACCCATGCAATTGTGTATTAGTCCCGTGCGCGAAAGCACCGATCGGCAAACCGATTGACCACGATAGGCAGCTGTCTTCCAGTGCGTGTTGGTTGGCCAGCGAAGCTTTGCAAATTTCGTAATTTCACTGAGACGCAAGCGTATGTTTCCGACGCCAGCCAGTGGTCAGCCGGACACCGGACTTGCATTCCACGTTTGGCTATCTACCGTGTGGCATCGGTGGTAACGCGAGGGCAGGCA
>JXWZ01011572.1:0-11282 GCA_000956215.1 Anopheles farauti No. 4
CACACATATATATACGCACGTATACCCGAACTCATCACATGGCGTCGCCGATTACCTTGATTTTATTATGTTTTTTTTCGCTTGGTTATATTCTTTTCGCTGGTGGCGTTGCTTTTTTCTCCTCTTTTTTCGGCGGTCGGTTGTTGGTGTGCTGTTGCTGCTGCTGCTGCCGCTGCTGGTTTGTCCACTCGGTACGGGCGTGCGCGCGAACGCGTGTGTAGTGGTGTGTTGCAATTTTGTGTTCTTTTTTTTATCATCGACACCGAGTCTCGCTTTTTTTCGGGACGGCTGTTCAGAGGACCCCAATTCGGCAGCTTCCTGCGTCCGGTGCAACACGCCGCTGCAACAGTACAACAACAGGCTAGTGACTGGCTGACTGGCGTTTAGGTGCGTGTGCCATTTGTCCCGTCCACGGTCTCGGATGGCACTGCTGCACTATTGGAGCTGCTGCGTTTTTTTGGGGTCTGTTGCAATTCGCATTTTGGCTATTGCCACTGAGTGTGGTTTCTGCATGTGTGTATTGTGAAAGCGTGCAGTTATTGGTTTTATTAGTTTTAGTTGCACAATTTTGAAATCTAATGATTGTATTACGGATTCGAAACCGACCAAATTAAAAACGAGTGATAGCACATTGCGCATTTGAAAATCGTTCCGGAAGAATTTCGTAAAAGGGAGAAGACTCGTAAAAAAAACATCAGCGCGTGATGGAAAAACAGTACTGATCTGACGTTTAAGACAGTGATCGAAGCTTGCTGTGGAACAGATTTTGGTGCAGTTGATTGGCAAATAATTTGCGGTGGAAACATGGAACATTTATTTTCCGTAAAAACCCAGCAGGGGTTTGTGTATGAAAATTTGAAAACAGTGTAAAATTAAGCGAATAATTTGTGAGACCGAGCCCTAGAACAAAAGAACACATTTCTACGACTCTGTGCTCGTTGTGCGTTTCTCTTTGTTCCACATTATCGCAGTGTGCTGTGCTCTGTGCGAATCTAAAAATTTCACTAGTGCTTTATCGGTAGCGAACGATAATGAAGGATCGTCCTCATTTCCGGATCCTAGTGGCTTGAGTTGAAAGTAATTTTTTTTCGCTTTTCCTCTTCCTTGCAGTGATCAATTCGAGTGGTCCGGTTCGCAGTGACTCAATGAAACGTTCTTCTAAGGTTGCTGGTGCATGTCTACGGTGCGTTCGTACAGTGCATTTTACAAGTGTTTGTGAGCGTATATCAAATGTGTTGTCTACCATAACACGAGAAGGAAGCCGGCAAGCTCAATAAAACAGCTACAGCTCCAACATCGCGTAAAGCTGATCATCATACTGTGCTTTTGTTTTGCCGTGCATTAGAGAAATACTGGGAGCTGAGTAGACAGAGCGGCATAGCTCCGAGAAATCATCGCACGTGTTCTTACTCTTCCGCGGGCGATACTTTTCCCGCGCAGGTCAGAAACAAACTGTTGCTTTCCCCGTGAGTCCTACGGAGCTGACGGAAATTGTAAACTCTAGAAACGTCCCAGAAAAGAACGACAGGAATCACTTCTCATGCAGTGATTGGAAGGCAAAGCATACTGTGACTGAATTGAGACGCAGAGGAAAATAAAAAGCAAAATAAAAGATAGAAAAGTGACTGGATGACTAGAGCTACAGCGAATGTAGTGCGGTGGTGGTCATGTGACAGAAGCATGTGTCAAGCAAAAGTAACCGGTTTGGGTCACCCTGTATCGAACCCGCTGTGCATTGTTGTTTTTTGTTGCACCAGCAGCATCTTTTGAAGTATCTTGCGAACCGTAACTCCTGGCGTTAGCTAGACGACATTTCAAACGATTCGTAGCTGAGAAGTGAAATGTATACACAGTGAGATAGATAGAAAAGTTTGATTGAAATTTAGAAACAACTGTTCACAGCAGCTCAAAAGTGATCGTGCACGAGTTTTTCACCATCCAAGGTAAGTGAACGCTTGAATGCCCATTTAACTGTATAAGCGTAAAATGATCGATTTGGGTACAGCCAGCTTCGGCAAACGTTATGTGCACCACACTATGCTGGTGTCGGCATTTCGTGTCCTAGTATAAAATTCTCGGAAAGTTGAATAGAAATGATGATGGTGGAAAATTTATGTTTGTATATCCAATCGCCACCGTATGTTTGGTTTTCAGTTGGAGAATTCGGTTTTTCAGCGGCGGTGGTTAACTTTTTCAAAACTATTTACATTAGCCACCCGTTAGTTTGGCAAACAATTGTTTTTTTCTTCTTCAAATTGTTAACCGTTCTAAGTTCAGCTTTGCTTTCGTTGTCACACAAAGAATGATCGATGCGTTTGCCTAACCGATGTGTTTGTGTGTTGATGGAGTCAGATGGACCCTGAGCTCTGTTTCTTTTGTACGCATTTTTACTCTGATTTAACGTTACCATATGTCCGAATGTCGATTGGCAAAATCCCAACCACATGAAGCCACCCAAAAGCAGCTGGTAGCAAAGTTTACAGACCTGCTTTAAAA
Source organism: Anopheles farauti No. 4 (assembly GCA_000956215.1). Lineage (NCBI taxonomy): Eukaryota > Metazoa > Arthropoda > Insecta > Diptera > Culicidae > Anopheles > Anopheles farauti No. 4. Next base: position 2,497 of record JXWZ01011572.1, read on the forward strand.
CTCGACACTGGCTTAGTGGATGACTGCCTAACATAAAGAAAAAAAAAATGGCTAACCCGAATTCGAAACACACATGCAAAAACTGCACATGCACGAAAATTGAATTAAAAATAAAATATCTTACATTGGCTATGTGCTGTATGGGGGAAAGAAACGACTCGTACCACAAGCTGCCGCGATAACACGGAACCACTAAACCGCTTGCTAAAGTTGTTGTTTGACGGATTTTTTTAAGACATGTTGGAGCGTATCATGTTTGCTGGCAGAGGAGGATCAGGGAGGTTTTTAAACATGTTAGTCAAATTTTAAGCCCTGAGAACTAACACGGGAGGGGTACATTGAATGTCATCCGTTTATTGACCACTGCATAGCACCTATCCCAACAACAACCCCCTAAGGGGGGTCAATGTAATTAAATGTGTTAGATCAAAGTCCGTAACAAATAAATCGAACTGCATACACGTTATATTTTTACCGCAAAACAAGCTGAGCAATTCACGCAAGGCTTGGATGAGAATAGAAAACGTAAAACTTTTAAAAACGTGTCACACATGCACTACGAGGAACACACGAAAATGTGTTTCACATATACTTATATACCCTGATGTTAGGCTTGAGATTGTGTGATCGTTTACATATGCACATGTCTGCCAAATGTATGCGTTCCTGAATCACACAAAGAGATGAGTTCATCAACTAAGCCAAGTATGACGACAATATTGGGCAATATTAGTAACATTAGCGCTCGGAAAACAATTTGCTAACGAATATGCAGCTGAATGTTTACTTTGACATTAAGACTGATATTTATATTTTCGCATAATTCAACACCAGACATTAGTTAGTTGTCAAGTAAACAATTCTAGTTGTCTATACCATTTTGGTCGAATTAAATGATTGTTTGTTGATTTTAATGCATTATTATCTGTTTGGTACTTGTCTAAAAGATAATACATACATTTTATACAAAAGATAATACATAAACCGTAGTAATTGGTGAACGTAGGTTTTCCAACAGAAATTTTTTTAGCGATTCGCCATTTTTTTAAAATGTTAAACTATCTCAGTTTTTAGGTCTAGATCTTCATCTAAGTTGTTTATTTTTATATGTACCATTCTATGTACCATTTTTGGCGGTATCAAATAGACAATAAAATGAGCTGTTTGGCAATAAGTGAACACAATACATGAATTATGGCTTAACGGTTACGGCTGTTTTCGTTTGTTAGATATTTTCTAAAAAGGTACATTTAAACACAAATTAATCAATCAAGCATTATTTGTTTAAAGTAAAAATTTAGATAGAAAAATTCTGTAAAAAAATTTTTATTACCAAAAGATTAACCATTTGATGGTCTTCAAAACTTGTGAGAATTATCGTTATGAGGCTTGGGCTATCCAGCCTGACAATTATGATAACTTCTAAAATAAATTGACGATCCATTAGTATTAGTCCATTAGTCCAGAACTCACCACGTTTGAAACGGACACTTGAAAGGTAATTACATTCAAATCAAATAATTTTAAGCTTTTTGATTAAATATATGTAAACAGAGATAACATTTCCACTACTATAATATTCCGATAAGCGCATCAGGAGAATGTATTTCGGTTAAAAATATATAATTATTTATTAAAAAAAGTCATCATAATCTTGTTTCTCCGAAAAGGCAGTTTAATATTGTAGAATCTTAAATAAAATTCCATGGTCATTCATGATTGACCTGTTTGCAAAAAGAATAAACATAAGCATCGTTTATCATTTTCGTTTGTAGAATTATACATGAACAATCACAATAGCTAACGGTACACACAAAAAAAACTACGATGTAACAACCTTCTTAAATGTTTCCTGCTTCCTCCCCTTCCGACTCTCGCGTTCTGCTTGCAGGTGATGAATGCTTCGTGGCAATTTCCTTGCGTTCACTGCAATTAGGCTCCCATCCGTGGCCGGTTGTACACAATTTTTACCTATAATTATGAGGAACGGTACATATCGGAAGGCTGCATCATACTAAGATGGGTTTTGTTGGAATTTTACCAATGGATTTTGAACAGCAAAGTATTTAGTGTGGTTGATGAAAAGTATTCTAACAATTGAAAAGTGTACTTAAAACGTAAGATGAAGAAAACAAATTAAAAGGTGCATGGCGTTTGGTGCATCCGTTCGTGTTCTTATTGCGAAGTGAAATCTTCAGTTTTCAGCTGTCGGACCAATTGCATCGCGAAATGCATTGCTGCACCGAACGACTGGGGAGAGAGTGAGAGAATGGCATAGTTGCTAGCCGAATGCAACTCTACATCGCTCCCGTTCTCTAGGAAGTAGGTGGTCGTCTCTAAAAATAGTATTACTATTGTCAATTGCACTTGCTCACGTGTGAACCTGCACGCTTGCACATGCTCTTCGAGTAGTGGTGCAAAAAAAAAACTCGCTTCTCGCTGTGTTCTGCCGCGTCGTATCCTACACGGAAAGAGGGACACATACGGGCAGCGGCAGCATACGGTACATGCTGAGTAAAAGTCCCGTACACGCGGGAGACCGCATGTACGCGGAGAGAAGAACTTATGAATGAAAAACCTCTACGCTGGGTTTCCTTCTCGGTTGGTGATGAATGAAAACACTTCGCGTTTCGCCTCCAACCACCACGTTTCGTTGCTCTGCGCTGCTCTTCTCGGAGAAACTCGCGCACCACTTGATGCAACACTTGTCGCGTTCTCTCCGTTGCAAGTGCAGTATTGCATTGCGCACGGCGACGGCAACGTACATGCCGCTGCCTGTTGCACTTTTTTTGCGGTAAACGGTTTGCAATTGCACTCGGTTCATGCACGATATATCTACTGTGAGGCGGCAGCAACAACATTCACGCTGTGTGCGCTCTCCCAAGTGCACAGTCGACAAAGAAACGAGTGCAACTTATGCTCGTGCCACCCTACGGTCGTACGGGGCTGTTCGTACTGCTGTATCCACACCAAAGGCCGTGTTTCTTTTTGTTTTATGCTTTCCTTTTTCATCGATAGAATGATGCTTTTTGCGTGGCATACTATTTTCTGGCTTTAGCATACGATAGCACAAGAAGGGTGGGATGCTGGATCCTGGAACTAGTAGCAACGTCAGCAGACTATCGTTGTGGTTCGTTAGATTGCTTCGTTCCTCGTGACCGGTCGTGGCTTGAGTCGTTTGTTTTTGTATAAGTGTTTTTAATGCCTTTCATTGGGGTTCGTTTTCACACCTTTTGTGGCTGCTTCCACTGGTTTGCATCCGGAAGCAAACGACGAATATGCACTTAATACGCCGGAGGCCTTTATGGTTTTATTTTTTACTCTCCGAAATAAAACGAATGTAGAAAGCATAACCACGCTTTGAAAGTTGCAATGAAAAGTGACGTGCGTACGTTACGGTGGTGGAACGCTTTGGTAATGATTGGTCGTAGTTTATTAAACCATGCCCAATACCTTTCAGCATCTCCCGTGAGGTACTCAACAGGATCATTGTCAAAAATGCAAGGTCATATTTTATGTATTTCCAAAAATGTACCTAATCCTTTCGAAATCAGAAGAACGGTTGTGTATGATGTATATTAGTTTTATGGGTGAATATTTAATATTTTTCACGTTTTTTAACGAGTTAATAATAATATAAAACTCTTTTAAATGAGTTCTGATGCTTAAATGATTTTAAATAATAATTAAAATTAGGTCTACAATACAGACTACGAAGGTTGCGACTAGATTATACAAGTATCAATAATTACAAATAGTATTAACAATAATCTAAATAGCATAAATAAATAATTCAAACTTTAAGATCTTATGTTGGAATGAGTTGAAGAGACTTTCCAATTTCGCTCGTCTCTTAAAGAACTAGACGTCGTGAAGAGCGTAAAAGACTCAACTCTTTCATAAGAGACGTAACGTTTCCTGGATTCACAAAATGTAAGGTGTAAATTATATTAATTTACCATTTATAGAAAACCACACAACCCGTTCGTACGATTTACTCCTCGTTTTATAGACAATATGTATTGCACTGATTTGTCTTCGAGTTATTGGTGTTCTCTCATATCTCCAATTGCTAAAACATCTTCTTCTTTCATACAAAACATTCGTTCGTGAATAATATGTGCTTTAAAAACGTGTGCTGATTTGATCATTAGGTAGCTACTTGCCCATATTTGTTCTATACAAATATTTGATTACAATTTACGATCATAACTAAGCAGCAACATTATTTTCGTCGTAAACATTTACAACTTCACAATGCTTAACTACCGTGGGGCTACGTTTTTAATTGGCCATGCTAGTGTTGCCCATCTTAGGTAGACGCGGGTTCGTTAAGCTTTTCCTTTTTATTTTTCATTCTACGGATGGCAATAAATATGGATAATATATTTTCTAATTTCCTCCATGCTGGCGAACCTACCCGAAACTGTCTGTTTCCTTCATCAAAGGCGTTAAAGGCATCAATATTCGCGGACTTGTTCGCCACGAAGGAACGAAACAGTTTTATGGAACTATTTGATGGGATTTGAGCGAATTCGGGACTGGTTTATATCGCTTGTTTTAAACCCCCTGTGCAAGCGGAATTTGCAATGAAAAGAGCAGAACAAACGCGCAACAAGTCGCCATGGCCGCCCCTAAACCTGGTCTGGTACCGGGTTTATGTGGTCATTCGCCCCTATCTCGTTTTTTTTTTCGGCAGACGATTCAAAGCAAAGCTGCAACCAACGGAGCCAATCGGATATAGAGAATTCTCTAAAATCCAAACAAATCATACGAGTCAGTTGCTGCACCACCGTGCAAACCTACAAAATTGTGTCCAGTTTCGAGTGGCAGCGAGGAACGGTCAGTAGAAGGGAAAAGTGCATCGAAGATCGAGATCGAGCAACAAAAGTTTTGCCGTTGCTGTCTTGTGCGTCTGTTTTTCGGGTGGGAATTGAACGGAGAGACTGCAGATGCAGGATCTAGACATTCGTACAAACTCGTTTGTCCAGCTTTCCATTCGGGTTAGAGAGAAGAGGGGTGACTGACTCTGCCTATTCCTCCCATCGTTCTTCACAATTTCGAGGTGGCTCGCGCCACGTTTTGGGACCCCGAAAAAGCGAGCCACATCTTGATGTATTTGTGTTGCAGTTTTTTTGGTTCGCTTCGTTAGCCTCCGATGATGCTTTTGTTGCTAGAGTTCCCAGGTTTCCTGCTCTTCCGGCTCTTCGCTTGGGATGCAGTTTTATGATCAGCTCTAAGTATAGTGAAAAGGTTTTAAAACCCACAAATCTCCGTTCCCCTTTACTTCGGCGTCATCGCTGTTGTTGCGTCGTCGTCTCGTGCAACCTAAAATGCTCTGGTCCACCTCGGATGCCGATTGCCAATCTTTAGTGCACCTTCAGCGTGCAGTAGGGTTGGGGAAACCGCCGCTTGACGGGACCTCTAGAAATTGCCATTCGTCGAAAATTGTAAATTGATGAATAAAATTGGCGATTTCTCTTGCATTCCTCGTCCCCGCCTTTCTGCTATTGTGTTGCACTTTGCAACTAACGAAAGCCGGTTTGCCTTCGAAATGCAATTGCACTCTTTGGCCCGCCCGAGCCTGTTTCTTTCTCTCTTTCGTAGGTATATATGGTGTGTTTTCTTTAATATCACTTTGTGTAAATGGCTTTGGTTTTTGGTTTGGCTCTTCTTGGTCACATGCGCCGCATTTTGGGGTTTGTTGAGCGTATGTATGTGTGCGTTTTGTGTCTGCTGGTGTAGTAGCAGCTGGATCATTGCAATTTAGACACACGATTTTGTGCGGCTCTGTCTTGCATTTTAGTTTCCACGTAATGCAGACAATGATGCATTTTACATTGTTTTGCTGGTAATGTTGAATCTCTTTTCTTTTATTTTAACGTTTTTTGTCACATTCTCTTCTGTTTCTACTAGTCGATGCGTAGCCTATTTGCGATTAATTTCGTTTTACTTCCAACGCAGTGAGGTTACGATGAAAATAGCAATACGGTCGTCCCTAATAAATAAAAAAAGGTCATGATGAAAACATAATTTAAACTTCTTTCGCTGGGGAATAAAGCAAAACTGTCTGAGTTTTTTTTTATCATATTTTAGACAGACACTTAAATAAAGTGAGTCTTTCTATAGCAACGAAAAAACCTTTTTTATTTCATTTTTGAATTCTCTTTGAATGTAGTAAAATATTAAATTCATTAGTTAATTTCCCATTTTTTTTTCAATTATTCGAAATAGGCGCAATAAATACGGAGGGTTTCTACTCACATTTGGTGTCTTCACGCTAACGAAATTCGGCGAGCTCTTCTTTTTCAGATTATATGCATGTGTGCATCCGTATGTTTGTTACTCGTTTTTCTTATGTCCCTGCTCCTTGCACGATGAAATAGGCTACCAATGTGAACTGCTGGTGCTGGTGAAAGAGGAGATGATTTTTAAAACTTGTTTCGTCTGGTGGCAAATAATGCATCATTCGTTGCAGTCGAGTGCAAAATACGTTCGCAATGCATTTTGCAATGTGTATTTGTGCATTCGAAGTGAAAGTGGTGGTGGTGGTGTGTGAACGTTATTGAAGACTAATTTTTTTCAATTCGTAAAATGGAAGGATGGATTGAAAGAAGAAACGGAACACTATTTGGGCCATTGTAACATCTGCTCTAAAACTAATATCTCAGATTTCACTTACTTTTGTAAGGAAGTTGTTATTATCATATACAAAAAAATTGCCAAATAGGAATCATGTTTTTACACATATCTACACTTAAAAGTCCAACAAATACCGGGCTGCTCCATCTCGCATTGTGGTTTAGCATTAGTTAATTATCGAAATCAATATCTTCTCAGACAAAATGGTCCACCAAACGTAGCAGGAGTGGGTAGTTCGAAGAGAGACCGAAAGCTACTGCTGCGTTACGCATGAGCGCACCCGTGGGCATCGTATTTTTATGCAACTCGCAAAACTTTCTCCTCGGCGTGATTGGAAATTCCAATGAGACAGAGGCGACATAAAAACAAAGAAAGTGAAAAAAAATGTTTACAGTGAGTGAGAAACCATTTCTCAGATTAATCAAGCTGGCGATGTATCATGTGACTGATATTACATGACAGACAGATGAAAACGTGCCGCCGAATGTGATTGGCTTATTGCTAGCTTTTCACAAACTATCGAAATATTTTGTGTACTAGATGCTATGGGTACAAAATAAGAAACGCAACAAAATGTTTTCCCTAAACATCTGTACGCGTTTGTTGATAAAACACGTGATGGTTAGTAAAACGAAGATAAGCGGGGCTTGTGTTGCTCATTTGCTGATAACATATGTAATCCGGTGTTAGTAGAACATGATTTAACTTGAACCAATTTTTTTTTCATCTTTTATATTCTTGCTGTAATCAATTAATTTGTTGGTTCGATGTAAAGCATACTCCACGTTCGTCGAAGTGTGGGCCACATGCAAAAAAAAGTGAACATAGTGTTAGTGCAAAAGTTGATGATCGAACGTATTTTTTCTCCCTGTTTGACTGCATATTTTCGCCGTTTCGCCGTACGCAGTCGTCTTTCTTGTGCTCGCTCCTAATTCTGTTCGAGTCTTTTCGAGTCTTCGTTGCTTCCATCTCGTTCTGTCGCACTTGTGATTGACTCTGTTTAATGCTTTCCCATTGCACTGCTTGCAGCTATGCATTTTTGGAAGCCATGTTTTTTTTTGCTGTTGTCTTTGTGCTGCAACGGCTGGTCTATATACGAATTCGAAATAAGGGGGCGAAGGAAGCTGTTTGTTCCAAGTGATGATCGCCGGCGGTGGTTAGGCAGGCAGAGGGAATGCGATGCGATGAAATCTCTGGCCGCTCTGGGGTATGGGAACAAGCAAGGCATTCTGCTTTTATGGGGTCAGCGATACTGGTGGTGCGTCTGCGTTTGCGTGTGTCTGTGAATTGCATCTTTTTCGCACTACTTAGACGACCATAGACGATGCGATCGAGGATCTTTTCCTCGAATATGTTTATTATACGGTTTCTGGCGATAGCTGATGCAGCAGTGAGAAGCACGATGTTTGCGCAAGGAGAGGAGGATGGCGTGTTGATGATTGTTGAATTTTGAAAGGGCGATGACCCGACCCGCGCAAATATCGATCAGGAAGAAGGTCGTGTTAGAGTTCGAGAAAACGAAGATCAACAAGCACGGTGTTGATGAGGTTTTTTTTTCAATATTGTGTAAAAAAATGCAGCGTCCCGATGCCTTTCGTATATGGAAGAAAAAACACACACATTTAGTTGATGAAACTTAAAAACACGTCACTTATTTTTGGCAAAATATTTGCTATTCAGAGCACACATAGTCTAGTAGTGTTAAACATAGTCTAAAAAGTCAAATTTAATTTACTTATCAGACGGTTTTTGAAGAAATTTTTTTTAAAGTTTAGCCAATTTCACCAACGTATGTTTTGTATTCACCTCAACCAACACCACTAGTTTCACAATGTTTAATAGTTTTGTTTTAATGTTCACGTGCAAATTGTTTCAATTATTTTTTCGTGTAATATTAGTAATATTTTCTCCGCAAAGTAAAGTGCTGCATTTCCTTTCTTTCTTCAGACACACGCATGCAAAGGGAGAAAATGTATGTAATTAATTATTCAAAGGAAGTATCGAACTGCGAATGAGCCGTACAAATATATGACTCTCATCCCACTCGTCTCTTTCTCTTTGCCCAAGAAATGCAGTTTTTTTGTGTCTAAGCGTATCTGCATCTCTTGTCTTGGCTTCACCGCATGCTATGTACACACTCTCTC
>JXWZ01011573.1:0-12803 GCA_000956215.1 Anopheles farauti No. 4
GGTTTCCTCGTTATCGGCCATTATCCTTCGATGAGAATTAAAACGGGTGCGGTATATATCTCAACGTTTCACTTACGAGCAAGCCATGATTGGGGTTAGGTTCTATATGTATGTGTGCATGTAGATTTAAACACAGCAATTTGATGATAGTCTTTTAATTTCGCTCTGGAATGACAGGGTCAGAGTGTCTGCTTTGCAAAGTTTGTAACAAAAAAAAACGATTCGAAATTGATATTGGATTTCAACTCGAACAGAAGCATCCCATCCCTATTTAATGTAGTTATTGTTTGATCGATTTTCATTAAAAGAAAGTTGATTGAGATTGAGGTTTTGTTTTGCACCTCGCTAGGCAAATCAAACAATCATTTTATACGCTTACAATGATCTTCAAACATGCATGAGGTATTAAAAACTAACTAACATCTCACTTTTCCTACTACCTTTCAGGTTTTTGTAAATAACGAACAAGTAACGACGATCGGCGAGGGCGGTAGTTTCGGTGAGCTCGCCCTGATCTACGGTACGCCCCGTGCGGCCACCGTCCGTGCCAAAACCGATGTGAAGCTGTGGGGCATCGATCGCGACTCGTACCGCCGCATCCTGATGGGCTCGACGATCCGGAAGCGCAAGATGTACGAGGAGTTCCTGTCGCGGGTCTCAATTTTGGGTAGGTTTACGTTTCCCGCGTGCTCGTTTCGCGGCGCTGCCTATATACTAAACGTTTGCTTCTACGCATTGCAGAGAGCCTCGACAAATGGGAGCGGCTGACAGTGGCCGATGCGCTCGAGCCGGTTAGCTTCGAGGATGGTGAAACCATCGTGAAGCAGGGCGAGCCGGGTAACGATTTCTACATCATCGTGGAAGGATGCGCCACCGTTATGCAGAAGCGTGGAGAGGTAACGAATGTCCATTAACTTTTTGTTGAACGTGACCAATCTAATAGTGTTGATATTCTTCTTTCACTCTCTCCCATCATCCTTGCTAGAGCGAAGAAGCGGCGGAAGTGGGCCGCCTCGGACCGTCCGATTACTTCGGTGAGATAGCGCTGCTGCTCGATCGACCCCGTGCCGCCACCGTCATCGCTCGTGGACCGCTCAAATGCGTCAAGCTCGATCGGGCTCGGTTCGAGCGTGTGCTCGGGCTGTGTGCGGACATTCTCAAGCGCAACATTACCCAGTACAACAGCTTTGTTTCACTGTCCGTTTAAAGCGCGTGCTGATGAGGGGGTTTACTAGTGATGTGTGTTTTTTTAGTAGCCAGTAACAGAAGGGCAGACCGTTGCGCAAGCTCTTGCCGCACATTTTTCTTCTAACATCTAGGGGCAAGATCAGATGGGTTTGCTTCCGGGAGTGGATGTTGTTTAATTGTGCTGCAATATTTGCGCTGAGTGGAGTGCGAGAGGTACCTTCACGTTGGCAATTATTGTTTAGTTCTAATCAGTTTATTCATTTCACATTCATTTTTTTAAATCTTGTGGCAGCTCCATTTCTCTTCTTGAGCGTTGAAAAGTAGAAAAGAGAACATGTTGGTCGTATCCTTCTCGCCGCCGCTGCCGCGATAGAATCAATCCGTATCGGTGCAGTAAAATAAAATTTGCAAAGAAGGGAGACACACGCAGAAAAAGGAGGTACGAGCGCTCAACTGATGCATGCGTTTCTCACCGGATTCGATTGGAATCGGTTTGCCCCAGTTCGGTCGCCATGTACTGTATTGTTTACTTAAAAGAGTGGGAAATGGAAACGTCAAAAAAGTTACTAGTTTTCGGCACGGGATGGTAGGAAGGCAGTTTCTGTTTCTTCAACGCAACGTATTAATATGACGAGAGTGACGGAAGCGCGGGTGACGGAAGTTGTGTGTTAAGGGTGATCGAAATACGACAAACGATGCGAAGAAATGTATGTAGAAATATTAGTTAGCGGATGAGGGTGCCCTCCGCGCCCCTCACTGCCTGTATAGGTGTTCGAGGTAGTTTGTCAGCGATAATTTTGACGTCTTAACAAAAAAAAACAAAAGCAACACTTTTTGTCATCATAAATTAATGGAAAATGTATAAGTTAAGTATTTATAACCGAAACATTGTGTTAAGTAAAAGGCATATAACTAAAGGAGCAAACGCAAGTGAGGCGAATAGAACATAAAAGCGACATGAAAGTCAAAGTGCATCTTGTGTAAAAATACGCTACCATCGTAGGAAAAAGGGGAAAATTTAACAAAAAGATAACAAAAAAAAAACAAGTAAACATGTAAACGAGAAACAGATATACAGAAACAGTTAGGAAGCACTGTGTCAATACATGAAAACTCAAATCAGGCAATGGGGAACATATTTGTAAACGGATTGGAACATAAAGCTTTGTATCAATTTTCGTTTGCAAGGCACTTTGTGGAAAAAAATGTAATAATTGGCAAGAAAAATGAAATTTTTGACAAATGATTTGAAGCGAATGGAAACCAATGCGAAACTGGAATAAATGGAACGAAAGTTGATGCAATGGTGACAAACTAGCACTGAGAAGCAGCAACAGCAGCAGCAGCACAATTAATGAATATTACATAAAACAAACTTAACCGAAGTGGATGCATCGGCAAATCGCTTCCGGAAGAAATCACACGGACACAGGAACAAACACAGGTACACAGATAACAATTTTCTCGACGGTTTTAGCTGTTCAGTGTCTGTATGGTGTTGATGTAACAGAAAGCATTACTGTGTCGAGTTTTCTAAGCAGGGAACGTCGTTTTTAAGTGGTTGAAACATATTTCAACGATTTCATATTTGCTTGGCACACCTAAAAGCGCAACGCTATGTTTTGTCGACGAGAAATGAGAACGTAGTTTTGCCTTCCCCGTCCTTCTGATGGCGATGCGCAGCCAATCGATTCTTTCTCGCCAGCATATCCTTCCGATAAGATCCTTCATTATGATGTGGTGTTGCCTTGTATGAGATGTTTTCAGTGTAATAGCAACCAATACGGTATGATGATTACAAAACAAAAATAAAAAAAGGAGAAAAACGGTAGCACCAAAGCTCACACCGGGAGGAGGATGCGCTAGGATCCGAAGCAGAGAAGTATGTTTTAAAACAAGCTGTTGACTGCTTCAATTAATTTGCTTTTTAATTAAACAAGTGCTCTGGAGCTCTGTTACTAACTACCCCCTCACTGTCACTTTTACATTATTATTTAAAAACCAAAATCGTGTCGAACTAATTCAGAGACGATGCGCTAAGCTGCTAATGCCTCCGAACGCTAACATAGTTAAAGAAATACGCTCTAGACGAGCAAAGGCTGGCCCTTTTTGTTTTGCCGATCGTGTCCCAAAACGCCCTGAACGAAGATAACACTTTTTATGGCATGTTTACGGTACACTAAGAGAGCAATTTAGTAAGATTTTATTCTAGAAGTCAATATGGTAGCCGGCACACCGTACACACATCCACACGGACTCTCAGATTGATAGAACCCATCGCACCAAGCTAGTGGAACGATCCTTTCAACCCCTTTTTGCTTCTCCCACCCTATCTGCTGTCGAAAATACGAGGTGCTTTTACTTAAACCCAAGTGCTAGTGAACCCATTTTCTACAAACGAACGAACGTGTGTGTATTTTTTTAATAAGCGAGCCTATTCTGCGTTTAGCTCTTGAAGAAGATCAAGATCATAGAGGCGAAACAACAAAACGATCGTAGAAATTAAATTGCATTCGTGCGTATGTTGCGCTAGATATCTGGAAAGTGCAGAACCGCGTAGAATGTTAGCCCGTGTTAAACCACCATCCTCCCCCCCTCTAACCCCCCGCCCTTAACCGACGGGTTCATTTTTTTCCACTCCCGTTTTGAGCCAAATTTACCGTATAACGATCACTTATCTCTGTAATCTCGCTTCTGGTTGTGGTTCTTCTTCTACTCGCACGGTTTGACTTCGCGTGCTTATTAGGAAAACGCGCGACGATAGGAAATAGAATTTAATGGGAAACATTAACCACCAATTAGCAGATTTGTCAACGTTTCCTCTCTCCTCCCTTAGTGTCTGTTTCATTCGATTTAGCAGAGGTAGATAGAAAGAGAGTAAAAAAACCATTCGGTTTGTGGTTTGTTCGTTTTAGTATAGTTCCTTCAAATGTAGTATAGTTTCTTCATTCAAAAACTTAGCTTCACACTACTCTAGAGAGTGTTGATGATGAAAAAAGAAATCAAAAAAGTTTACAACCATTTGCGATCGATCGACATCTTCCCCCCCGTCCCTCAAACTCATTTCGTGGCTGTAATGTAGCGTGGTGGGTTTATGAACACACAAAAAAAAACACAAACATTTTCTCATGTAAAGTTCGTTCTCTCTGATGGTCGGATCAGAACGGTTAATGCACCGAGCTGATGAGAAGCCTTGCCTAGCCAAGAGGAGCTTCGAACAGCATAGATGCAGTAAACACACATAGCACTACTAAAACAAATACTAACAAAGCATCCGTTTTGGCGCCAGAAAAGCAGCAGATGCGGCGGAGCAGATGAATTCTTATCGGTCCTTTGGTTCTATCGTATGTTAGATTTAATCGGGATTTAATCAATGTTTGAGTGATACCGCGGATACGGCGAATGTTGTGTCGAAGAGGAGGAGCAGGTGAGCAGGTGTAGTAAACAAAACATAGCAGGAAGGGAGAGTAGTAGCGTGTGAATGTGAAAGAAGTGGAAATAAAACAACAGCAAACAAAAAAAAATCTAAATGTAACACTCCGTGCAGGACAAATACGGGTCCTTCTTTATTGAACCAATTTACAACCATTAAAAAAAATATTTATACTTTAGTGTTTTCTGCACATTCTCCACCCTCTTGGAGCTTTAATTCCAATGCAACCACTTCACCCGCCCCATGGAAAACAGTTTCTCCATCTGCATCCCGATACTCCGCGAAGGTAAGCCGTGCCGTTTCTCTCATTCCGAGTCGCTTCATAAGACGTAGCGGGGTAGCGCTCGTTGCTTCCACCGTCACCGATTTCGTGGACGGCCAACGCCGACGAACCAACGCGATCTGCTGCTCCACCAACCGACGTCCGATCGAATGGCCGCGATGGGCTGGATGCACGCCCAACGCGTGGATGTTGTAGGACGGGGCGGATACGACACCGGAAGCACGCTTACCGAGAAGCTCCAGAAAGCCAACGATATCGGCCAGCTTGCGTGTGCGAATGGGCACGTTGACGGCGTTGGTCGAAGGTCCTCCAATTGCTAGACCAACCAGTTCGCCATGGGGAACCGTCGTGCGCGCTAGCGTGACGGTACCGTTGGCAAGAAACGATAAATAGTTCTCCATATCGTCCTCCGTCACGTCGGGGCCATCGCGGTGGGATAGTGTTAGTGGTTCCTCGGGGTAAAAGTAACTGTCAAGCGCGTGCCGAACGATGTCGCGATCCGATTCGGTTGCTAGCGCGTACTGGTAACACTCACTCGACTCCATCTTCGGGGCGAATGATGCACTAATACGTTTAGCATGTGGCTTTGACTAATTATTGTATGATCGTATAGCGTGTTTTTCTTGTCGACAGCAAGTTTCCCACGCTTTAAACAATCGTGTGACTTTTACCCCCTCATTAAGGGGGTTTCTACAACACAATTACTTTCATACCGGTCTGGTTTCAATTACTTTCAATTGCTTTCAATCCACAACGAATCAATCTGGATAGAGTATCCAATTTCTTCTCTGATATTTATGCATATGATTTATGATCGTTTTTTCTTGTGTCGACAAAAGTAAAGAAAATAGAAAGCTACACTAGCGCAATTCAATAGGAAACTGCGTTTCCTCCGAAAGTGCTGCCGGTACCGTAACGACCGCCGCCGGAATCGTGATGCCCCCCGTATCGTGCACCATAGAGTCAACGCTCTCCAGCGGCAGAAAGCAGTCGGAAGAAATTTCCGGCGCATTGTCCGGTGCGCGTCCGATCGCCGACACACCAGCAACACCTGGCCGTCCGTCGTGGAGCGCACTTTGGCGTTCTTGGGCGCTTCCATCTGCCTCTGGGCGTGAGTTTTCGTCATTGATTTTAATCAAACCCGCCTTATGGTTCGTCTGGTGACGTCGCAGGTTCTGCGCGTTGATGGAAGCAAAATCACACAGCGTACACTTCATCCGCTGGTACTCGAGCGGATGCTGCGATTGCATGTGATGACGAAGCGTGCTCGGTTGAGTGTGCCGGCTGCCGCAGATGCCGCACCGGTACGCTTTATTCAACCGATGGCGCCGCTCGTGGTAGCTGAGTGCACTCGGATCGGCCGTCCGGAAGGGGCAGCTTTTGCAGGCCAGCGGTTTTAAGCCCGAGTGCTGGCGGATGTGGATCTGTGTTATCGGAAGATGGGAGAAAGCGTGTGAACGGATGCTAATTCACCTGTCAAAACCAGCAAACTTACGTTCAGTGTCGCCTTCCGGGCACACTTGTAACCGCAGACGTTACAAACGAACGGTTTAATCTGCAGATGCACCGTCTTTATGTGTTTCGAGAGAATCTTCGCGTTGGAAAACATGTGCTTGCAGATGTTGCACCGCCGTTCCGAGTACCAGCGCAGCTTCTCCTGCTCTATCTCCTGCTCCTCACCTCCGTGCCCACTGGTTTCCTTCTTTCGGTGCTGGCCCGACTCGTGTGCCGATCGTTGCGCCGCGTTGGCAAACTTTTGCCCACAACCGTACCGACAGGCGACATCACGCAGTGCCTTCGGACGGTGCGTGTTAAGGTGCTTGAGTGCGTGCACGACGTACGTGAATCGCTTTTCGCACAGCAAACACCGCAGCATACCGAGATCGGTCTGGTGGTCGTGCCACAGGTGAGCCAGACACGGTTTCCACGAGTCGAATTTGCGATCGCAACGAATGCACTTGAAGGTGAACCGCTTTCGCCCGACCACGGCACCGCCCGTGGACTCGTTGCCAGCATCCAGCGCCGGATCGTTTTCCGCGTGACAACGAAGATGCTGTTCGCGCACCTCGTACGAAGCGAACTTGTACTGGCAGCCTTTGCGAGAGCATTTGTGTGGTTTTTCGTGCTGATACCATTCCAGCAGTGTTTTGGATGTGATGGTGCGCCAAAAGGCCTCCATGCGGTCGGCGTTATTCACATCGGAAAGCATATCCTCTCGTAAGAAGTTCGATGCCCGCGGTTCTTCCTTGTTTGGTTTCGGTAAGGATCTTTTCTGAGGAGGCTCTGGCGAGTTGCTACGCACAGCGTTGGGCGACTTGGATTGGACGACTTCAGGCTCCGTGTTCGATTCGTCTTCTAACTTTACTGCGGTATCATCGTGCACGGCATAACACTTCAACCCGTGCTCGTCGATCATATGCTGCTTAACCTCTTCTTTCGTGTCGAACACACAAATTCCACACGTGCCGCATACTAGTTTCCGCTTCAGATGGCTATACTGATCGATATCTTTCTTTTGGATTGCGCGAGTTTTCCACCCGGTAGGAGTGTGATGCTCGAAAATGCAATGCCGTATGAGTGCGGCCGCAGAAGGTAGCTTCGTTTTGCATCTCTTACATTCAACTGGAATGTTCGGTTTTGGGATTCGTTTCTTGATGGGTTTATTTGGCAAGGTGGCTCTGGAAGCAATGCCGCTGGTTGCCTGTAAAAAAATAGATTGCAAATATGTAATGAAAGGGGAAATGGTAGATAACTTTTCGCTTACCGGTGAAGGAATGCTGGCGGCGTTTGGATTCGGTCTTAGTGGATCCATTGCAGGTTGTACGTTCCTTTTCACTAAGAGTGACGAAATCATCCCATTGAAACGTGTTAAAATCGCAGGTTCAGGAACTGGTTCCATTTTTGTTGCGTTGGTTTGGTTTATTAAAAATAATACATCACACACGAGTCACTTTCAAGTATCAAAATCGATTACAACAGAGACCCTTTTCGCTACCATTTTTCTTTGGCACTGAATTGCGATCAAATACAGTAACAGTGTGGCGGATTTTAGATAAATTTCTACTAGTTTCCAAAAACTACGCCAATATTTACATTTTTATGTTTTGTTTTGAATATGGTTTTGTTTGAAATTAATGCGCTTGTTTGTATTTTCTTTTAACGAAACACGCAACCCTACAAACAATTGACAGTTAACTCTTTCGCGTATGTCGCCATACGATGAAACGGGGTGAGGAACGCAAAACACGCACACCTATCAATATGCGCAAAATATGGCGTGCACACATATACAATGCGCGCACGTGTGAGTGAGGATCGGAGAAATATTCCCTCCGACAATTGGTTCAACAATTGACAAAATTATGTCGACTGTAAAAGTGCCTGTGCCGGGCATCCATCGTTTGACGAAAAAACTGAACGAACGTTTGACATTTCTGACGTTTCTCGCTTTCCCCTTTCACGCACCGCTTCCATCATTCACAATGATTGCCGATTGCCAAAAACGAATTGCAAAAATAGGCATCGCTGGTGTTCGGTAATTCATTTGTAGTGCGTGTTTTTAATCCTAGATTATTGTTTTTCGTCTGACCGGAAGAGTAATCAGGGCAATTGTTGCCTTAGCGAGTGACACTAGCGATCCGTACGAAAAGCGGCGTGTTGCAAGTTTTCCTCGCACGTTTCCTCGCACGGCGAGACCAGAGCGGTATTATTCTGAGACCATCAGTGCGAAAGATCCTTGGTGATGTTCTGGTGGAGCTGCTGAAACGAAACGCCAAGCGAACAGCTCCCAAGAAACGAAACAGGCTTCTGTTATTCGGATTCGTGACGAATTTTCTGCGACTGGTAGATTATTTTTCTCTCGTCCCTGCGTACGAGCCTCTTCCCCGGAGGTCAGGTGTAAACAATGGCCTCTCCACTAGAACATTATGTCAATCACGTTCGTGCCCAAAGCAGTGCAGGTAGGTTGCCCGGTGGGAGATGTAAACAAAATTGAACTTTAGTAGAAGACACACTCATTACACCGTCTGGTTGCAGGCAATTTCCGCGAGCTGGCAGAATATTTAATAGAATCAAACGAACTGGTGACGAAGAATGGCAACATCCTGGACAATGTGCTGGAAACGTTAGACATTCAGCAGCATTCGTTGGGGTTCCTGTTCGTGCTGGCGGCAAAATTCAATGACTCGAGTGTAGGTTACACAGAAGAAAGGGTTTCACTAGGTCTGTTTAATCTGTACCGAACGCTTCATCGTCCATCCACAGAACGTCGATGACACAGAAAACGTGCTAAGGAGTGTACGGGAATTCATTACGTCCTGCAATGGGGAACAAGTACGGCATGCACCACAAGTCTGTAAGTCGCTGCTACCTCTCTACCGGTGGTGCAAGAAATCTTTTTAACTCTTTTTTTGTCAACCTCTTCCCACTGCAGACTACGAGCTCTGCCATCATCTCACGAATGCGCTGGTTAAAAACAAACAGCGCACGATTCAGGGCATACACGTGCTTGCGTTGGCCGTGGAAAAGATCCGGCTGTTCAACACGCAGCTAACGCCCATCCATGCCGACCTGTGTCAGCTGTGCCTGTGCGCGAAGGTGTTCAATCCGGCGATACGCGTGCTGGACATCGACATCGCAGCGATCGCCACAACCGACGACAACTACGCGGACACGAAGTACTTCCTGCTGTACTACTACTACGGCGGTATGATCTACGCCGCGGTCAAGAACTACGAGCGTGCGCTGTACTTCTTCGAGGTGGCCGTATCGACGCCCGCCCTCGCCATGTCGCACATCATGCTCGAGTCGTACAAAAAGTACATCCTGGTGTCGCTGATCCTGCACGGCAAGGTGCTGCCGATACCTAAGTACTCGTCACAGGTGATC
This sequence comes from Anopheles farauti No. 4, assembly GCA_000956215.1. Taxonomy (NCBI): domain Eukaryota; kingdom Metazoa; phylum Arthropoda; class Insecta; order Diptera; family Culicidae; genus Anopheles; species Anopheles farauti No. 4. Next base: position 9,792 of record JXWZ01011573.1, read on the forward strand.
ACGCGGTTTATGAAGCCGCTCAGCCACGCGTACCACGATCTGTCGATCGCGTACAACACGTCGCTGGCGGACGAGGTGCGGAACGTGGTGAACAAGTTCCGGGACACGTTCCAGCGCGACACGAACATGGGCCTGGTGAAGCAGGTGGTCGCCTCGCTTTACAAGAAGAACATCCAGCGATTGACGAAGACGTTCCTGACACTGTCGCTGGCGGATGTGGCGAGCCGGGTGCAGCTCAGCGGACCGGCCGAGGCGGAGAAGTACATTCTCAATATGGTGAGTTGGAGTTGGAGCCTTCGAACCATTGTGAATATGTCGTTCAATTTCCCACCTTCCACTCGGTGCAGATCAAATCGGGTGAGATATTCGCTACCATCAACCAGAAGGACGGGATGGTCGTATTCAAGGACGATCCGCAGGAGTATAACGATCAGGAGGTGTTCGAGATGGTGCAGCATCAAATAGGCTTAGTGATGGGGCTGAACAAACAGATTCTTAAGATGGACGAAGAGATTATGCTCAACCCAGTGGTGAGTGCGATGTGATGCGAGGGAAAATTCACCGTCCAGTGGCTAATTTTGGATGCTTTTTCTTTCTAGTTTGTTAAAAAATCGTTTGGCAACCAAGAGGATGATGGTATCGGTTGTAATTCGAAGGCTTTCAGCAGGTAAGATGATGTGCACTGAAATGTTATTCTTGTAGATTTTCTTATCGAAGAACAATGCACTCTAGATTGAAAATTCGACAACAAAAAAATACCAATGTGCATAGCATTTAACAGATATTACCAGTTCCCTAGGTTTTTTTCTGAAAATTCAACATAAAGCCTTCCAATACAATAAAATTTGTTTTTTGCCTTTTTCTTTTCAGTGATCCAACGGAATAGATTGTTAATTATGTAAAGATGAAAACGAAAAAAGGGAAATCCGGCAAAATAGGTACGATGGGGGCACAGGGAAAAGATAAATAAGACAATGGCGGAATGGCGGAATAGGCAGACGGTGGTACGAATCCCAACGAATCGAACTGATAAAAAAAACTTAAAGGATTAAGCGAAGGCGTCACGTGGCAGAACGGCACGATGGCTCGCGGGAAGTTGGCAACGCTTTTTCGCACGAACTACGCAGGGAATTGTTGAATTTTCTCATTTGCTTTTCATTCGTTCCTCACGCGATTCCCCCGTTCCCCCGTACCCAAAACCCGCCCGAGGGGAACGTTTTCCGTTTCCTTGTTTCAAAAATATCCTGTCCCTTTCAAATGCGTAATGCGGTTTGCGGTTGGCTGAAACGGCCACAGCCCCGTACTCCGATCCCTCGATACGTGTGACGCAGAACCGTTGGCGAAGGAGTTGATGAAGCGGAAAATGATCGACTGTAATAAAATGAACACAGAAAAATGTGAAATTGAGATGTTTACGGCTGTTAAGAAAGCATGTTTGCGAAGCCGAATCTTGTTCCGGATGTTGAGGTAAGAAACAATAGTTTATCCTAATATAAATGATCTAGGAAAACGGTTCATAAAACCATCTTTTTCCTATAAAGGTCCATTTAGTGAACGTGAACGTGAAACATGTAGTGAATGAGAAAAAAATTACGCACGAAAAAAAAACACATTATTAAACGGGGACATGGGAAGTGTGCTACTCGTTTGTTTTCCACTCTTTTGATTTTGTTGAAATTCAATGATATGGTTGATTTGTTTTATTTCCTTTTTTTTTAATGTGTAAGTGTATTTTTTTTGTCAACGTCCTCCTTCGGTTTAATGTTTTTGTTTTCAGTTTTTAAATTTCATTGAAATTGCCCATTTGGTGGCGGAGTAAAGGTTCCTTTCTTACAGTTTTCTGTACCTCTTCGGCTGTTTTCTACCAACATTTCCTACGGTTCAGTTTGTGAATGTCTAAGAGGATCACGTTATTAACCAGCGTCGCAATCGTCAGCATCGGCTGCCACCGCCGATGCTACAGCTTCACATATGGTCTAATTTCAGCTCTCGTACGGTCTATATTTACGTTCTGCGCGCTTCGCTTTGAAGAATATAACGATTTTCGCGGTGAAAATTACACTTTCCTTTTCCGGTTCCTTTTCGGTCTATCAACTTGTTTTATCGCTTGCCTAATGTGTGTCCGCAGTTAGTGGTTTCTCCCCAAACGCTTATATCATCAAGAGTGAGAGAGAGAGAGAGAGTGAGAGATGTTATCGTAAATTCCATACGTATTTTAATTTCATATCTTCTCTTCATATTGCGTCTGATTGAGAAAACAAACTCCCAGTAGCGGAACGGACTTGTCGTTCCTTTTTTTTTTTACGTTACTCTCGTTCTAATTTGACAAACTCTGAAGATTTATTTCCGAATCCAGGTTTGGCGCACTATACTTTCTATAGAAGGAAATAATAATCATAATTGCACACCATCCACTCCTTGTCTGGGAGGTAGTAGGGGTAAGGGGAAAGTAAACGGGGAACACGAAAGGAACATTTCCCATTTGCAATGCTGCGTAAAAACGTTGTCCTACTCTTTGTCCACAGTCCACGGTCAGGTGTTTGCGCTCCTCCCGCTTTCTTCATTAAGTACTCCCGGTCACAGTTTTGCATTTCTTAAATCTTTTCCCTTTTGCTAGCATCTTTCCCGTCCCATTACAAATCTATGTTTGTTTCTTCCGTTTTTTTGTTGGTTTGTTTGCTTATTTGCTTGCTTAACGCAGACTATTGCACTTACAGCTACACATTCCCTGCGTCTCCACACCCTCTCAACGAGCTCCTAAAGAATATCCCGCAACCTAATCGACCCGCAGCATGCATCCTCGTTCGCCACCCGCCCATTTATTGTCATGAAGTCTTGGATTCGTCTTTTGCTTGTTTTGCTCTCTCGCTCTATAGGTTTTTTTTTGTTTTGTTTTGTTTGTTTTCGGAACAAGAACGGTGTGGTGCAGTGGTGCGTGTTTTTGTTTGTGCCTGTTTATTACTTCTATTTCTTCTTCTGCGTTTGTCGCTTGTTTGATCTACTCAGAATGTT
>JXWZ01011580.1:0-33655 GCA_000956215.1 Anopheles farauti No. 4
ACCTAAGAAATAAATTACACACGGCCACTAGATGTCACCAACAACTTTATTCTGTGTTCCCCATTTTTGTTCGTCTTGATTGTACATATTAGTATCAGCATAGTTATAGCATTTTGCCTGGCTGGCTTGGTTTGTTTCCGTTCACGTTCAACAGATACCACTTTTACTAGTTAAACTTTTGCAATTTTGGCCTGTCTCTGTTGAGTCCTCAGCTATGGATACACTCATAAACGTGTTAAAAAACGGACCATGTAGGTCGCTGCAAAATATGTTGCATCTGAGATGTAACATCGTTCCTATAGATTCCTATCACCACATATCCATTACAATCCATACCTATATATGTTGTATATACTTGTATATATATATATGTATTATGCTTTCCTACTACATGGTTCTGTTATTATAAATTGTATATGTGGTATATCCAATTATTGTAGCATGGTTTTCGTATCTCCTCTACCCTAACTGTTGCCAGCTACGAAACTGTCGTTCGTTTGTATATTTACTGAAATTCCTATTCATAATTTCAATATCAAATAGTACAACAAATGGAATATCATGCTTTTGCAATAATTTGTAAATATTATTATTGTTTTGTTATTTTGCCTACATCTTCCGTCAATCGTTTATTTTCACTAAAGCACTAACATATGCCGATTAGTACTTCTTACGGTTTATAACAACAAGGTTTGGCTTTTTTCGATTATTTGGAGTGTATGCTACATTTACTTCCACGCTAGTACAATAAATGATAAAGCTTTCTTGTAAAAATGTTTGCTTAGCTAAAATTCTCAGATTTGGTGACAATCTCGTAGTCGTAAATTTCATGTTCCTTCGTAATGAAAAAGTATTATAAAAAATGATTGGCACCTACAATCTGTAGAGTGAAAGATGAGCAGAACGGAACAATTCAGATCTCAGTCGCTGTTGTAACATTTTACAAGTTTGCGTATCGTATCGTCAATTATCTTGCGGTTTGTGTTTTTGTAATAAAAAAAATAGTACGTACTGGTAATAGTAGTACATATTTTCGAAAGGAATTTAAACTTACTTGGTAAACTTGGCATGCAACGATTAGACGACATCGTATGAAAATCGACATGCAATAGTGTTGAGAAGCTTAGTGTGAATGTTATCGAATTCGATCGTTTATCTTTTGATGCGAATTTGTTTTTGTGAATCTGTGACCCCATACCAGCCGTGTGTTTATAGTTGATTAGATACATACATTATTAGTTTCATAAATGTTCAGCAAACAAATAAAAAGAGGATTGGTTTACGAAATTGAAACCATTGCCGTTGTTGTGGCAAATGTCACTAGCTAGTGTTAGTAGCTAGATCACGTTTCAAACATCTATCCTTGTGCAAGGTAGATGAAGTCTACCGTATACACAATAGCCGAAAATATGTTTATGTTATTTCAGTGGGCCAAAAGTACCTAAGCATTACGGAGCGGTGTTTTTCGTGTAGTATGATTGTTTCTTCTTGAGTATTGATAAAATTTGTTCAAACGTTTTCCTCGTTCAAAGATACATCAGCAAAAGTTATTGTCTAACTCACAATAACACGGCTCACGGTGGACCGAATTTTCTTTTCTACAGCTGTGTTCAATCGTCCTATTGTAACAACGATGTGCACAACGACCAACAACATATACAGTCCAATGAACACATACGCGTAAACACAACATTTGCACACGACAATTAATAGTCTCGGAGGAAGCAGTAGTCTCAGTATGGATAGTAAGGATTGCGATTGCAGATTTGCGATTTTTATCGTTTTTTCTTGATGATTATGAAAATGCTGTCTTTTATAGAAACTATGTGAAGCCATCAGTATGCAATGTATAATTTAGAAATTCATATCGTTTGGAAATGTCTGACAATTTATTACAACCCTGTACAACGCATTATCGGTGTTCGATTCGAGATTAGATTTTGATTGAGTCAGCAATTCATTATCATGAATGTGTTTCTTTTTGTCTGTAAGTCTAAAGTTTCTGTGTTGTGTATGGTATTACGATTAAAAGAGGAATAGATGATGAAAAGCGTTTAGCTGTTTTTCGCTGCTTTTAAACATATCATGATTGTGATGTTACAGTACAAATAGTGAGTTAGTATTCGATCAACTATGATTGAACATGTGACGAATGTATCAGCATCGTTGAGATGTACAGTACAAATGTAAGGTTAGTTACTCGGTAGCTTCTTTTCTTATTGCCTTTTGATACCTGTTGTAGGGTCCAGTGTATTGTACTTTATTTTAGGATTATACGAAACGATTACTTTATATTCTAGTAATAGTTGGATACCTTTTATGTGTTATATATAATGTATTGAAAATACCTTCAGCGCGGTGCGATAATGTCCAGTAAAACTTGCAGCCATTCAAGTTTTTCAAGGAGCTTATCCACACCATAGAGTCGGATGGTGTTGACACTCGCTTTAATTGTTCTGCCTGGTGTTCGAAGTGTTTGAAGAAATGTCACTTTCATGAGTTTACTCTATGAAAACGGTTATTATAAAATAATGTTTGCATCACTTGTTTACAAGTGTCGCAAGTCGTAGACATCGATCATATGTGTAGGACAATACATTGTAAGATACTTTCTGAGGAAAAATGTAGTAGCGCGTTTCTGAACGCTTTATAGTGTGAAGAGTATAAGCGATTAGTGCATGTGCATGTTGCGCTTGCGACTAACATCGTATTACTTTCCCATATTTTGGTCAGATTTAATTTTTACCAATGTGCTTCCGTTAGCCACAGTAGGTACATTGGACAAAGTGGTAGGTAATTGGATAGGATAATACAGTGGTGTCACCTACAGGGTTCCAAGTGAAATAAGCACTTATATATTGCTTGTGTGATTCCATGTAGCTTGAAAGAAACACAGAAGAACCACAAAGCGACGACATAAGTACGAACATCACTATGCAGCCCCGTAACTAACGTATATAAGTTTTTCATAGTGATTCCAGCATTTATACAGCCGTGCTGCATACCAGGAGCATTGTTACGTTGTCGTTTTATGCTTAATGTTCCACTCGTTTTGCAAATCTAACTTCCAAAGGCGAGATGCGTCACCTGTACTCTAGGTTTCTAGCGATTTCCTCGAACGAACAAACACTGTACGCGCAGACAAAATGATCAGTGGCGTATTCGTGAATGGTGGCTCATAGAAATCTCACCTTCAGATACGTACAAACAGACGCATTTTCACGCATTGTCGATGTGCTTAGTTCTCGTTTTCCGATCTCTTTTTCGCTGAACTGGCTGCAGCAGGCTTGGTCGATTTCGATCGATGTTTTTGAGTGCCACTTTTCATTCGTTAGCTATGATTAGTTCACATGCTGATGCACAAACTATCATAGCTACAATTCGATTGAAAACTTGAAGTGTCACTCAAAATCATGACCGAAACCGATTGACTTAGTATTTTGCAGGGAGTAATTATAGTTTATATTATGTTTTTTTTAGAGTTGATAGTTGAATATTGGATTCCTTCGTGGATTCCTTTGATACTAAGAGTATGATATTTTACCGGATTTTGCGATCATGAAGCAAGTATTTATTCTTTTTCCTCACAACTAGTAGCAAGGTGCATTGCATCGGTTGAAGCTTTTGCAAATTAATCAATACTAAGTCAATACTTTCCACTTGTATAAACTATCACCATCGTTGTTGTGTGCTTCATATAACAAGTGATTGGTATTGTTTTCTTATTGGATCCAGTTATTGTTCTTGAAAGTTTCTCGTTCATTCCGTTTTAGCCATTATCCGTTAATATCGTAATCCAATGCCGTATATCGAGTCATAACCATTTTCTGATTTGTTTTCTAGCGTTGATTGCTTCTGATCAGTAGTACATCGTAACATTACAGTTAATTTATGAAGATCTTTCGATTGCTGATGTTACGTCAGGTGTCTGATTCTGGTTTCTTAGAATCATTCCATTGTGTTTGCATGTTTCAATGTTGTTTTGAACGGTTTTACTCGTCCTCTTCCTCATTTTGATACGTCACGTACCGGACCGAAGAACGTTCTCCAACGATGAGTGACTGAAAGAATGACAGCAAATGGAAACATATTTAAACATTAGAACTATCACTAATGACGTGCGACATATGCCGATATTGGGGCCTAAGCTTAACATTTATATTGAGTTGTATATGCAAGACAAAAGAAATAAAGAAAATATAAACAGATAACTATTTATATGAGTAGCAAATCAAAATATAACAAACAAATAAAAATAATACTCGTTTTTTATACAAACCAGAATACAAATCGAAGCAATACTTCCAGACCGTTGCTAAAAAAATAAAAGTAAAAAATCTAGAAAATAACCACTGCATAACAATAATGAACAAAACATCATTACAAAAACAAAATTTACTTTATTTGCTAAAATTTACATTATTGATTTTCACATACAATAAAAAACAATAGTAAAATATAAATCAAATCCTATAAAATAAATAATGAAAACACAAATAATAACAAATCATTTTACAAAAAAGCGTTTATTAGAGACTCCAAACAGATGATTCCTTAAAGTCTTACAACTAAATAGCAGGGTACAAATAAATGAAACCATATTCAAATACACTGTACAGATCGTGTGGAGGCGAAAGACTGCTCAACTAAATCACCACGAATATTACCACACATGATCTAGTTCTGGCGATTAAGTTAGAATAACTCGATTTGTTTGAAGAAGAAGTGATAGTGGAGAGAGCAATATACACATGCGAGAGATCTGGTTTAGATCTGAGTAAACCGTTTTAAGATGTTCAAGGCGCCTACAGCTTTGTTACAAAATTCTCTTCCCCATTCTGCACGGAAACCCCATTGGTACTGCCGTTTCCGTTCGCCATTGTCCCGATTGTGTGCGATTTTCCATTCTTGGAGGGTTCTCCAAAGGTCACCTTTGGTTCAGCTGATGAACTGCACGGTCCACTCTCGAGCGAAAGTCCGGCATTGTCGATTCCGTTGATGCTTACCTTCTTTTCTTCCTTGGTCGGTGGAGCCCTCAGGAACGTCATCAGAGGTGCATAGGCGAAGCAAAGGATTGAAATCCCAACCAACATCCACTCGAAGCCGATGGTGTTTACCAAGGTACCACTTTGGAGTAGGAAAAGAAACCAAACAGAACAAAATCAATAAAAAACAGAATCTCGTTTAAGAACCATACGCTCTTTGGTACTTCAGTTTAAATTTGTATCAGGGTGTTAAAACTATCGGTGTAAACATACCTCAAAGCCGGACCGATGGCGAAGCCCAAACAGAAGGCGACATCACCGATAGCGTAGACGCTACCGTATACAGCCGAGTGCCGAATGTCTACCAGGTAACCTAGCTCGGGCATCATGCATGAATCCACCATACCGATGGCAAAGCCCAGTCCCGCATTCGGCAAAATTAGATGGTTGATAGAGGTGGCCATCGGAATCTAGTGTACAAACATCGGAAGAAGATAGATCATGAACGTATACAGTTTTTTGGATGAATAACATTTGATCTGCTACACTTACACACAATAGGCACAATCCAATAATGACCAGTCCCAGCAGGGCCGCCAACCAACGTCCAATGCGGTGACCCAGTGGACCGAAGAGATTGGTACCAATAAGGTAGCTGATGGAGGCAGGTAAAAACGTGACGCCCTGCTCCCACCGACTAGCTCCCATGTTGTCCATCATCCAGATCGGCAGCGATGGTTCGAGCATCGCAATGCCCATGTTGGCGAACGTGATGGCACCGGCCGCGATGATGATGTACGGATCAGTCACGAGTGCCTTCAACGACGGTGGATCCGACTCCTCGATCACTACCGACGGCTGCAGCATGATCAACTGTAACAGACCGTCGCCTAGAGCGAGCGCCGACAGCACTAGAAAAGGGGCAGATTTACCGACGAACTCGTACATAATACCACCGAACGGTGGTCCGATCAGTACACCCAGCGCAAGTCCGCCGAGCGCGATGCCCATCGCGTTGCCCCGCTCCTTGTCGTCTGTGTAGCGATCGGCCAGCATGCCCATGCCCGACACGGACGAACACGACGAACCGATACCCTGCAATGCTCGGGCAAGGAATAGTACAGAGTACGTTCTTCCGAATGCGAAAACTAGTTGACAGTGAGCAGATTATAAGCAGATTATAAGTGATGTTTTATGGAGATTAGTGTATTGGTTTACTAGCTTTTATATAACATCTTGTACTTAAAAACTGTAAACGTAAGCGTATCACATACGATTACTTACTTAACGTAGATATAAACATAATGACGAATCCGGCAAACATCGGAATACTATAACCTATTCTGTGAGGAGATAATGGAACACAACAAAGCTGGGAGTCAGTAAGTACAACTTAGACATTGGTGAGAAGAATGACATACTTATGCGTCAGCGGTCCAACGATAGGATTGGCCAGCAACTGGACGAAAGCTTTCGAGGCAAACATAAGCCCAACCTCGACCGTCTCCTCCACCAGCTCCTTGTGCCGTTCCTCACGCTCCGCGTACCAGCTGGCATTATCTGCAGGCAAAACAAGCAATTTTATGGGTGAGAAAAAAGCACCAGATGGGAAATATAAAAGGTGATGCACCTTACCGTAACCTTGCGTGGTAACATCGATGCCATTGTACGGTGTCGTTACTTCCTTCTCACAAGGTGTGGTTGGAGGTGTCTTCGGAAAGCTGGCCAACGGTGCATCCGGATGTCTGATGTCGTAAAGAAACTCGGGTATGATTGGCACTGTGGAGAAGCAAGGCGAAATCGATCAGAACTGCGAACGTGATAAAAGAAAGAAGTAAGGTCGCAGCAAAACCGTAAAATCCGGACACTCATAATCGTCCAACAGTACCTGTGTAATCGATGAGTATTGATGTTACTTCGTATAAAGCAAATATGGTGCTATAATGCTTCAGACCAAGCTATGATAGAGCATTTTTTTAAATCTGATGGTCTTGCTGATAGGCAATCATGATGATGGTCATTATGTCAGTATGTACTAGATAGTACGCCTTGGTAAGATGCATAGTGCTCTAACGGGTTTCCGGCGAAGTAATTGAATTATCTTAGTTTTAAATGAAAGTTGAAATTAAACTGTCAACCCTTCTCCCTTGCACCATCGCACAGAAGTGTTCATCGTAGCGAACCAACTTCTGCAGCGCCAACCAAGCAACTAACCAACGATCCCGCTGGAAGCGGAAATGTTTCTTGTCCTGATGGCGGCGTTCTGCTTTAAGAACGGAGATGGAAACCACTAGCGTTCGCCACGCTGTAGCGCAAAGCGGAAAACAGCTAACTGAGTTTGGTTTGTTAGTTTTTGATTGTGTACTTAATTGAGATTTTACTTAAACTCATGCCTACCTTGTTGGCGTACAGTTTTAATTATCTGATAATTGTTTTCATGCCGTGCGGTAAGGTTGGATGTGATAGTTATTGCCAACACGCGACAGCGCAGTTTGTCAGCTATGTATTCATCAGCAAATGTAGTATCAGCAATTTATCGTTAAATTTAAATTTTAACACGATTAATGAATGGAAATAATAAAATTGGTCTTTTGTAAGTCTATAAAATGGAGTTGTATTTATTTTTCATATTATTTCGATAATGTCAATAGAATCTGTTATATCCTTCTATGTGGAAAGATTTTTGTTAGGTCAACACCAAACCCTTGATGCAAGGAGAGTTACGAAACGCATTTATATCTAACACCATATACCTCGACAGGTTTTTTTCTACAAATCTTTTCCGATGGTGTATTGATCTATCGATTCTTTCGCTGGCAAAATGGTAACGTCTTTGCGCTTCACTACGACTAATAGCCTCTAGGCGAACCTAGGCGAACTGTTACAAAGACAATCAGACTAACATGAAGTGCTCGACGAAGGCGTAGCATGATAGCACATGAAAGCGAACCATTTTGTAATCGAATAAATTTCGATGATTCAATTATGCCAGTATTGCTTTCAGGGCACTCTTCGACACTTGCTCGGAGTCTGAGATGCCACTTTTGACGTTGGTGATGTTAATATTGCACGTTATGTCAGTAGAAGCAACCCGATCGTAATGGCACAAAGGTATCTCGAAAATCATAGCTTAAAGTAACCCGTGTCGTGTACTGAGTTTCCGTACTTGCATCTCTGCCCCTTGGCGGTAGGTAGGAAATGTCGGTAATTTATCGTTTCAGCAAACCAATTCCCACCTGCTTGTGCTGTACTGCTGTTAGGCAAAACGGGATGGTGAAGAAATAAGTTTTAAGTTTTACTACATAACCGGAGCCAATCGATGTTTGAAACGGTAATTAGTCAGGAAAGACACACCATATCTATCGCTCCAAACCGAACCGTACTCTTAGCGTTTCCTTAGCAAACTTCCGCCGACCGGCACCGCTCTCTACGGCGCTCGGAGCAAAAAAGGATTAGTTACAGTTCGTTTCGTAGAATAATTTTCCCCTACCAACCTACGCGAACGTTGTTATCGTTATCATCACTTGAAGCGCGTGCTGCTGCTCGGAAAAGTCCGCACAGTTCCCCAATTAAATTACCCTTTAACTCGTTTAGCCGTTAATAAACAAGAAATTAACAGCTTGTTTTGCACCACCATCCGCACAGTTTAGCGTTGTGTTGTTATCCTCTGTGATAAATCATGGTAAATAGTCTAGGCACTTGAAATGGAGAAAGATTCTTTTCCCAAATCCCCTCAATAGCTTGAAGGAATGCTGATGTTTCAGTTTCTGTCACTATTTTTTGTTTCAGGTACGCAACATTTTTCCGAAAGTTGGTCACGGAATGTAGACTCTTCTTGCAGTAAAGTGTACACTAATTTTTTTTTGCATTTTAATCGTTCACTCTGTTGTTGAGGTCACCCGGTTTAAATTGTTGTGATACGATTAGTGGATAATGTTGTTTTATTTGATTGTAATGAATCCCTTTGGGTTCAAAGCAAGAAGATAACGTAAGAATACATGCTTAGCTGATATATTACTACCTTATCATTTTCATGCAATTATATTAATGGATTGCATTATATTATATATTTTTTTAAGCACAAACTAATAATTGTGGTCATTACATGTAGGAAATGGCAGTTAAAATAAATATTAAAACAATATTAAAACAAATATTTATGTGTTTATTATACGTTGCTAAAAGTATTAAAATACAACATAAAAATAAAACAGTCAATTAGCCAATAGTGAAATGTATGAATAATAAAAAGTGTTATGAACATGGGAATTACACTACGCATAACATTTTTGCTGACTTCTTAAGCTTAACATAAAATTTGACGCATTTTAATCTTTTTTTTCAATCCAACTTCAAAATTTTGAAGCGTGTTAGCATTTTTTTAAACAATACCTTCTTTAACTTTAGTATTACACGAAAACCTAATACTTAAATAAACTATTTGGAAAAATCTAAAAAGGATTAAAAAGTTTCTACAGTGCTTTAGAATGTAAAAAAATATTTAATGTTCAAAGTGTGCTCTTTGTATATTGAAACATATATGAAACAAATAAAACAGTTTGAAAAGAGTTTTAATAACATGGTGAATACTTTTGTTATCTCTAAAGTTACAAGAAAAGTAAAGAAAAGTAATCATCCGCATTAATCATGCTTTTTTTTATAAAGGTATAAGAAAATATTGCGGGTCCCAATTGGTACCAAGCAGTTTTACATCCTCATTTCTACAAAAGTACTCCAACGCTCCGTGACAATATTTTCACATTCTTCGCGAGCGACTCCTACCAATTCATCGAATGTCTTACTCCTTCGAAGATCCTGAAGCATTCCAAATGCAAGAAAAGCGAGCATTGGTATTCGGTAGAAAATACTTCATCAATCGGACCATTATCTCACCCCTCCGCACAGTTAAAGCGTCTCCCGGTACACTCGGAATGTGGGCAATGTCGAAGAAGAATGCTCCTTCATACGAGCGCCCACATTGCAAAGCGTGCTACGGTTACACTGCATACCGACACCGACCTGGTGGCTGGCCTTTCGCAGCAGGAAGTGTTCTCCCAACAATGCCAAATTAAACCAATGATGATGTCGGCTAACGACTGTGCGGTAAATTATAAATGGTTTTCTTCTCTCCCTACTGGCGTACAACGCGGAGATAGGACACTTTGCACACCACATCCGACAGGGCTCACTCCGTCTTTCCTTTCGTTAAAGTATACCGGTTTTTCGTTTCGCGTTTAACAACCGCTCGGAAAATCTTTTTGGAGCTTTCGTTCTAGCATTCGATGTATTAATGTGTGTGCAAGCAGCTGACTGTGCTATCGCTACCACAATTCCAGTGTACCTGTGATAAAAACCATCAATGAATCTATCAGGAATATGGCTCATCAGACAGGCATGGACCTTTGTAACCAAAAGTAGAGCCGGAAAGCAAATGAATCGCCGTGGTTGGGATAATGGTTACAAACAAGAACCGCCATAACCGCACAAAGCGAAGTGATGAATCATTTCCCCGAAAGAGAGTTTGTTTGAAGGTGGTCGAAAGGGTTCTAATATTTTGGGTCTAATGATGTTAGTTTCAAACCACTGCACCAAACGGTGGAGTTATTTACACCGTTGGTTTGATTTCCCTGAGTCAAACATTCGTTGGATGATAATTATGTTTCGATGGCAAGCGTGATTAAAATAGTACACGCTCGATTGAATTTAAAACTGCTGGTAGGAAAATTGAAAAATTAAAGTGGACGATGAAGTTATTCTGAGACATGCTATGATTCTATATTTAAGTTTTAGTTACATTTACTTGCTTTGAGTTTTGATAAAATGTCACTAGCAAACATCCGACACAGTTAGCTTAAGGCTAAAGTTTTTTGTTTGTTTGAAGTACCGATAACACCCGTATAACAGTCCACATGCTGGCTCTAGGCTCTATGACATTGACATATACACCACGATTAGTCATAGTATGTGTTTCCCTTGCCAGTGCTTTGTCTGTGTATATCCGTAGCGTGCAGGCATGAAACATACGTATGCTTTCAAGACGATAAAAGAACAATGGGAAATATTATCACATTCCCGGGAGTTATATGGTGATTAAGACATTATAAAGCACCCAAGGACATAGCTTTCCCATTCGCAGACACTGTCGAAGGATAGCTCTTCGTTGTGCTATTTGGAACGGCTTATCACTAATGGCACTGTCTGAAGCATCTGCTTCTAGTTCTTTGCACCAGAGTACGAACGTCTAATAAACTGTAGACACAGCCATCATAGAGCACGTAGCAAATCTGGTTGAGAAGGGACAAACTGCAAGAATGGCCGTGTGAACAAAACCTGGGTCTAACTTTATTCTACTACCATTTCACCTAGCGTGCCACTAGCGGAAGATATATACCATATTATATTTTTCTATAGTCAATCCCACTGCCCATGCCTGTTTCATCCGAAAAGGGATGCGTTTTATCAGCCTTTCGAAGTAGATTCTTCCATTAGTTATGAAAAATCATGGTGGGAAAGTTACACCAACCGGTGTTGATGAAGCGGGATCAGTTCACATCACCAATTCTAATGTGAATATCTTCGCATGCCCAGAGATGCAAGAAAACATGGATGAGTAGGAAAAACACACGCACACGCACACGCACATTTCCTACCCTCATTATCGGGTCTAATCCACTAGTCAACGATTTTTCACGCTTGCAATTTCTTCTCGCTCTTGGAGTCCCCACCACCATAGTTGACAGCTATACAACCAGGCTGCTTCCATCCGGTGGCACACTAGCACATGGCACGGAACACTTTTAATGGATGGCTACGCGCGACGGTAAGAACTGTAAGGAAGCACAGGAAGCAGGATATGGTGGCCACAACTGACTGCTCGACCAAAAAGGACGCTTGGCAAAAGTAAACCGAATTTCCAGCTCGTTGACTTTGCTCACTCCTACTAAAACATTCTGGTTTTTTTTCTCTCCTTAACCGTTTCCATGCATTGTCGGGAAAGCGTTTGAACGTTCCGTTCAATGCCAACTGTTGAATATGAATGACCGGAAGGGAAGGAAGAGGAGTTGCTAGTAGTCGGTGAACGTGATTCATTGTCAGTTTTTTTTCTGCTGCTGTGTTGACCGATTCGTAATGGCTGCTAATCGGAAAATTATGTTCCTTTCGTCTGCTCATGCTACTGGATGTCAGTGGCGTACATCGAACGCATGGAAGTATATGTAATGCGTACGCTCAAACGCCCAGCGCTAGTTAACTAGGATTTCTTGAATCATTTGAGGGATCATAATGAAGTTTGTATCTTTAAATGAAATTCAGACTAATGAAGATTTACTTACAACTAATTTCTACTTTATAATATTTTAAATAACATTTACATCTGTCGTCCTTCATTTGCAGCTATATTTATTAATAACCATATGCTGACTTTACTACTTCAATTACTTGGTTAGTATGATTGTATGAAAATCAATTTCACTTTGTAACTGCGAAGGTTATGCTGCACGTCCCACAACAATGTATATGTACAATGTATAATATCAAACAATATTTGCCACCACCGTGAGATACTCAATCAAAGATTGGCCCTCTTTGACCATGCTGTCGGTGACAGTCAATGAGCACTAACCGAAACCAATGCAGGCAATCCGGATGATTTATATTAAATCGAATCGATCAGTCCTGCACCGGACATAAGCTGCTTAGTCGTGGAGTCAAGAGCAGCGTACGTAGTGTTTTTATTCGATCCACCATAACATCAATGATGCCGGTTTCCATCGTATTTGTAAAATGTATAAAAATGGTGTCCCACTGAGCAGAAATGTTTCGAGTTGATTTTACGCAAGGTAAACAACCTCTACTCTCTCGAGTTGAGAATTTTATGACGATCCTACCCAAACCGATTTCCGCACCTCCGGAATATTCCCAAATAAAATCAGCAAATAATACCATTTAATGTAATCCCCGTCTGATACGCTTTTGTGTTCCATACTCCATCGTCCTTACCGGAAAGCTCGCGTGAAAACATAAATAAATGAATTTAACAAGAAAAAAAAATAAACCTCCTTTCGGTTTTCCGATGACCATCCCTTTCGAGTGGTTTTTTGGGATCGGTGTTGTGACGTGAGTTTGCTTTAAGGACACACTTCCCGCTTCAAACGTTGAGAAACGCCCACCACAACCCATCCGGAGATCCACCTGAAATACGATTCTCTTGTGCCGGAGCGGTTCGATGATGGCAATGCGAGTCGTAAAGGGGTGCGGTCGAAAGGGTTCAAGCAGCTGCACACGGCTAATACTGTTCGTGCGTATGATGCCGGTAATCCAAAACATTGCGTTTATCATGGACTCGACAGTCATTATGGCGAACGATTAAACGGCCAATGGGACAATTCTTCATTATCCGCATTCGGATATTTTATCGTACTGCAGAGGATCGTCCCATTACATTGTAGTATTATGGTAAACCAGCCCTGGAGTAAAGCTGCTGGTCAATAAAGTGGGACTCAAAACTTTATGTACGAGCTAAAGATGGACACGCATCGTTTTAAAGAATATATTACTATGTCGAAATGATGTTTAGGGTTGAGAAATAAAATTTAATCTTGATATTTTAAATAGATTTGTTTGTGCTGATTTTTCTTAAGCCACAACTTTCCAATTCAAAACAATCAAAAAACTTTTTTACAAACACAATTCCTAAAATTTTTACGCTGTAACATTGTACATATTGTATAATTTTTAATTGGCTGTATTACTGCAACATCCCTTTATCATCTAAAACAATGCACATCATAAGCTCGCGCCTAGCTGAAACACGATAGTTCAATTGGTTAGCTGTACAGCAGTTCAAAGAAAGCACTGCGTTTTATAACACTCTTACCTTAAGCAAAGACATGTAACCAATCACAGCTGCAGCTATTATATACAATTTCCGTCCAGGATGGTTAAAAAATAGAAAAATCTTTTCTTCACACAGTCCACAAACAATATGCCGAGTTAAAAATGCAACAAGTTGCACCCAGAACAAAAGCTCAGGCGACATCAATGTGGAAACGTTTTTATCGTTCTGTGCTGCTCTTCATGGTCCTGACCGTTAAGTGTTAATGCTTCAACCATGTCGTGTTCTCACAATGCTAACGAGCCGTGTCTTTCAACGGTTCGTGCGATGTGAAAAAGGTTAAATTTTCTATTGTACTTTAGTTCCAATCCTTAACATTGTACCATAAACTCATCCACTCAACTCAATTCACTCATGCACTTGAAACATCACAAGGTGGTAGATTTTATTTATCAAACCGTAATTTAGAACTCTTGCTTTAATTTAAATTTATAAAACTACATTCAATCTATATAAAAACTTTCAGCGGCAGCATAACTTAAAGGCTTGCCGATTCAATTCAACCGTACCTCATCAGATGCAACAGTTGAACGTTAAGATACTGTAAAGGAAGTCTACAAAATGCGGAAAGAACTCCTCCTCCATTGCCCGATTATGCTCCGTTTCCGGTACTGTTCACAGTTCCGGCACGACCATTTTCCATCCCATTTCTGGCGCAACCGGTGATGCTGAGGGTCGGAAAAATCGGAAGTGCAAAGCGTAAGTAAGAGGAAAAGGGCACCAGAACCATCACTACATAAGTAACAGACAAATCCGTAACCAAACGATTACGATCTGTAACCGAGGCGAGCGGATCGGGCGTGCTCGTCGTCGGCTTTAAAGAAACAATTTTCATTCACTTATTACGTCGTTTTGGTCCCCAATTTCGGACAGCAATCAACGAATGAAGTCACCAGTGGCTTCCGATGTAAGAAGAAAGCGAAGCGATTGTGAAAATATCAGTAGCTACACAGGACTGACGATGGCAGCAATCGGTAATCCTGTATGGGAGGGAAATGATTGCGCTCCGCAGTGGTTGGAAAAACGGTTTCTTGAGTTTTGCTTGCTTCGACGCCTGTGACGAAAACGTTACGGATACTAGAAGCCGGCACAACACAATCCGCATTACTTAGCACCAGTCGCAACCAGTGGTGAAAATAGCATTCATCAGCAGCGACGTGCATCGTAGAGATTGTAATTTTCCATCGCTACGAGCTGAAAAGCGTCCTTTGGGGAGAGGAAGGGCAAGTGATTCATCGTCCTTCGTTGGCAATACCGAGGCTACCTTATTAGTCTATTAGCTTAAGATGCTGTACTTTGCTTGTTTCGTTTTTTCTCGTCCTTATTCTCACAGGATGCAAGAAGAATGGCGTGAAGTAGCTGATGATGGAGTGAAAATCATTTTACAACGTCGGAACCTTACTTCTGTACCTTATTTTGTACATTCATCCTTTTCGCTTTTAGCTGATGTGTAATTAACTAAATGCTTTTCGTCGTTCAAGTATATAAGGTAAATGTATGAACGAGCTTGCTGCGTGTTAAAAACGTCATATAGCGCAGAATATAATTATTGATTTATCACTTTACCTGAAAATAAGTGTTCATTGAATTGTCAATTTTCGCCATCAATTTTTTCGCCTTTTCAGTTCAATAAATTCAAGGCGTAAATCGAACAATCGAACAGAAGAAAGAATGTTTGAAAGGTACACAATTTTGATATCAACTATGTCAATGCATTTTTCAAATATTTTTTTTAGTTATATATTCAATCCTATTTAAGAAGTTATTTAGTAGTTTAATTATTTTTCAAGTTTCTTGAACAGTTGTAAGATGAATATATAATTCGTATAACTTATAATAGAGCGGTTCGAGGAATTATTACCTAGCAATTCTAATGTTATTGAATTTAATTGAAATATAATGACTAGTAAATAAATAAACAAATATTATGAAATGAAATTAAAGAATGAAATTTGTTGTCAAAGTTTATGACTGCTGTTTTGAAAAGCGTAGGGTTATACAACATCAGGTAACTGAATTTAACTGAAATTCACATACACTATTGATCAGTCACTCAAATAGAAATGGTTATGTTATGGATAAAAATGGATATTATTGCAGAATTTGAAACCGTTTACTTCTTACCAGTTGTAGGCATAAAAGGAAACGAAAAATTCAATAATGAAAAATATACCATCCAGTCACTCCTTGTGACAAGTATCTTACCAACTGATCAACACACCAATTAGATCTGATTTTTATGACCATGTTAGCACGCAAAACTTACCAACGACGGTCAGCAGCATATTGTCGAGCAGAAGTGCGATGGCGACGATGACGAGCACCAGTTTCCGCGAGCCGCGCCATCTTATCACGTTCGCCTTCAGCGATGCCCAGGAGCCGGGTGGCGGTAGTTTCGGAGAGGAGCAGTGGTTGTGACCGGTGCTGCTGCTGCTGCTATTGGGTCCCTGACCGTTTCCCTCCGAGACCGTTGCTTGCATTTCAGCTTACTCAACACCAGTGGCTGGAGTTGCGAGCCCAGCGGCCGAAACGCGGCATTCCATACATTTCCGGGCAGGGATGGGATAGCGATATGCCAGTTGTTGTACCCGCATTTACATCGATGGTCCGGTTGGTGGGTTGGTGGGAAGGCGACAATCGCCAAAAAGCGGAACAGGAAAACAGAGATTGAAATGAAAAGCGGATTACTTTCTTTTGCCATTGCGTACGTGCCGAAGGAGGAAGAAACAGACATACGGCGAGTTGTGGGTGGGACGGAAATGGAAAGGGATGCGAGAGAGCGCCCGGGTGGGATCAAAGACCGACTGCTTCTGGCACGGGTCGGTTCCTGCGGAAACCGGGCTACTGCTGGCGAGATTAAAGTAAAATACCAGCCAACTTACCCGGTCGGCAGAACAAGCGGTAGTTCCTTCCTAACCGACCGGAATGCTGAACGCTTTTTTGCGGAGGCCGCCACCGTGGAAGCCAACGACTGTGGAAGGATCTAATGGTGATTAGGATGGCTACAGTGGTGGTTGTGAACGACAGCCGGCCCGCACTGTCTTACGACAATTGAAAAGTAACCTGCCTCATATTTCATGATTTCCCAAGGTGACGTTTTTATTTCCGTTACCACGAATCGGTTATGTCGTTCCGCACATTAAAACGACGTCCCTGTCCCCTGTCGAAATGAAATGATCCGATAAATTATGAGCTCCTGCTCACGAAGAAACACGGCTAGCAACGATTTGATAAGCTCGCTGTAGCGCACTTTGATCACAAAAGCTCGCTTCAGCATGAATTTGATCACAAAAAAGCGCAAAGCATTGCTAACTACAAAATAACACTTTTGGTTTTGTGACAAATGCATTCTAAATAAACTATTTTACACCTGGTTTTTTCAGAACAGCCTGGAAGTATATTTAGCCTGGAAGTATTAGTCTGGATTGGTCGCTTATTAACGACTTAGTATCAAGAAGTCTTCCAATTCAGTTTCAACATCAAATAGTCGATCATCGAAAATAGTAGCGTTTACTTCTTTTTAAAATCGATATTTTGATTTTAGTGCATCCATTTTACATGGTAGATACATGGTAGCCATTGCAATGTATTTCATGGCAATTGGGGCGTTAACCAAGAAGTTCACCACCAGGTAAAAAACAATTTGAATTTACGCCATGGAACGTTGAATTCCGTCACCAAAATTGTTATAATTTTCATTATCATGTTATCCAATTCTCGAATACTTTACTCGCCTTTACTCAGTTAGAAATATTAAATTTATCACAATACGTGAGCGCAACGTGAAAAAAATATAATCCTTTCACCGGCATTTTTATCAACAAATGCTGTGCTTTGAGTATAGTGTATGAAATTGAAACGATAAGTGTACATTAGTTCGAACCAAATACAATGCCTACCATTATATGTTTACTTGTTCTCCGTTGCGAAGCGTGTTAGATTTTTTCCACTGTATTTTTCATGGATCAATAACCAACAGAAAACGCACGGTAAAAAGCCAAATAATCGTTGGTTGTCGTTGAAGAATTTTTATCAAAACTTTGAACATTTGTTCGTATTTAACGTTAGATCCAAACTAGCAGCGCCTTCATCAAAAATAAATTTCCTATTTGCACGTTCCCGCACGTGTTAACAAGCAAGCCGAAACCATACAACAAGCACACACGTTCCAAATTAAATCTTTCAATGCCATCAGTTCCTACCACGTTCAAGTTCACTATCACACTCTTCAATTCATCCAAAACCACTGCGTGGGCAAATGATGCTTGCAGCACGCGTTTTTCACTAACATTTCCATTTACAGATGCTGCACCATGTACCGATTAGCGGCAAGTAGCGACGTTCAAATACTACCGCCTATCGCGACCGCCACCGTCCCCTGAACCGTGTGAAATCGTCAGCTTCACCGGCGATGAATGGTTGATTTGTGTCGGAGCGTGCCAGGTGCTGCCGGTGTGGCTGATGAGGCCTGCAACCTAATACGCACACCAAATATCCCACCAGCTCCATCACCGGCAAACGCGTCAGAATGGGACGGAGTGGTGCGATTGCAATCTAATGTGAACTATGCGTGGCAACAGACGATTGAGCACATGCACCCGCGGTTTCGAGCGGGGTAAATGGGAAGCAGCGGTACGGAAACGTCAACTGCGCCACAGTGCATCTTGCGCTGGAGCGGTAACGGAGAACCAAGATGCAACTAACGGGGCCGTCACGTGCTAATCACTCGACCGTGGCCAACGAATGTCACCGGCTTGTTAGGCACCGTATGCGGCTGAGGTGAAATGCAGTTATTAGATTGCTGGACGTTTGCGGCTCGCTAAATGTCCCCCGCGAATTACTTCCACTCAGCGTATGCGCGTGTGTGCTAACTTGATGCTATTTTGCCAACTTCCTCATTTCTGGCAATTAAGTGCGAACAGAGCTGCCCAGCCGCAGTTTATAGCCGAAAGTTTTTCTGCAACGTCGCTTTGGGAAGCTCAAAAAACCTCACCACAGAATCGCTCACTGAAAAGCACACAGAAATGGCAAATAGCAACAACATGTTACATTGTCGATTCATCACGTTTGAATTCGAACACCACCCAGAGTAGGCGGTAAACGGAGATATAATTGTTTACAGCACACATCGATCAAATGCACACACACAGGGACGGCAGCGACAGAAACGCTCATCCTCGAAATCACCATAAATCAAGCAGGTCGTTAGATGTCTTACAATACGATGAGAGAGATGGGCTGGTTAAATTGAATTGAATTTACAAGAATTTTTTACAGCAATTGTTAAATACATGCCAAAAAATAATCTAAAGTTATCCGAAAAAAACGAAATATCGGAATAAATTCAGCCTACTTATTGACATTAAATAAAAACATTGTCTGTTCAGTTTTAATTCATTCTGCGATTCTGCTAGAGTACTCTCTAGCTAGTTTGGCATTGGGAGGGTATCGTAAATGAAACAGGCGTATCTACGGAACCATGAAGATCAGCCGGTACTCTCACTGATGTAGCATTGGAATTTTTAGCACATTAGTGCGAATGAAAGGTGCTATAGCTGATTTGCTAGATCTGCTGTTTGGCGCAGGCTTAAAGATAGTTATGAATGAAATGTCACCAAGAAGGGGCGGCCCTCGCTAACAGAAGAGGATTGTATTTCCTTTCCCTTGTTTTGTTACCTTCTGTGAGTAAAGAAAACCGGCTACAGATTCCTCCTGGTCGATGCTTCGCGTATCACGGACGAACACACAGCTGCTAGAACTTTGAACACTGAGAAACACGTTTTTCAATAGCATCGATCGCGAAACTTCGGCACGATTTCTGTATCTCGCTGTCTACATGCGGTTGAGTTAAGAAGTTTCCGCGTTCCGTTGCTTCGTTACGATTCAAAATTAAAAAAAACTCATACTAGGAAGCGTGAGGCCAGGAGCTTACCTAAAGCGCGATGCGCGCCGCGTGGAACGCTAAGGAAAACTAAACTAAACATTTCTCCCTCACTACCTCGCTGTTATCGTTTCCATTACCCCACCAGAGGCGGTAGAGGCGTCCTTCCCTTGTGCGGTCACTCTTACCCAAGCGTTCACATTGCACAATAAACACCAACACACGCAAACGACAAAGCTCTCTGGTACATGTACGTGCATGCCGCCCCTTGTTCTGAAGCAAATGAGACAAAAAAGCTACGTTTATCGCAACCCATCCTCGTCGGTATTAGAGCATCTTCCGCATCTTCTTAGATAGCGTTCTTCTGTTTTGGGTTGGTGCCATCAATATAAACGACGCGGCCGAACCTCCGAAACTTCACGCACGCTTGCCGCTTCCCAGCACACATACGGTGATGATGCGAACAACGCGACTCAACAGGTATTTTTGAACGCTGTGGATACTCATTATGGCCGAGATTCATCGCGCATCATCTTTCCCCATTCGTTTCTCTCGCGCTCCAAAAGAACCACTTTCATCTTATGTTTCTGCTGGGAGGAGACCAAAATTATGTCGACAGCTACAGTGAGTTACAAACGAAATCACTTCAATAAGTTAAAAAAATGTCATTCTAGAAATATGATACATAAACTAACGAAAATCAAAATCTACAATAATAAAATGATACTATGTTCAAATTTAAAAAAAATAAAATAATCGTAAAATTTGAGTATTTTGGGCATGGCAGCGTCCGAATATTAGGGCTCCAATCATCCATCCCAGAACATATGCATGTGTTAAAAGCCAGAATTTGCTTGGCTCGGACGAAAGAACACAGCCACGACTCTTGGGAAGACAACAGACACGCTTCCCTCCCCGGCAGGATAGAGAACCTGTTTTTGGGGGGGTGCTTTTTACTTTTCCTTTTTCTACAGATTTGCTTTCAATATTGGTTCGTTTGAGGTGTTGATCGGGTTGGTGGTGTCTTGCGACGTCCAACGCCCAGGCCAGCGTTTTTTTTTTCATAAACCCAACATTTCTTAACCACCATCGCTGTTAGCATGGGAAAGCAATGCTGGTGCTATCGGCAAGCGAATCGACACACTGGTTGTGTTTACAAGAAGAAATCAAATTGTAAAGATGTAGAATCCTAATTCGGATGGCACAAAACGGTAGCATCTACAGGTGCCGATAATGGTTCGACGGTTCGAGACTTCGCTCATCTCAATCTTGCCATCGGTTCGGTGTGGCTTTTGACGTATTTTTACAAAGCATTCAACTTACTTCTGACAGTTTTATCAACTCAGCCGCAGCGATCGAATTTGGATTGTGTTCGCTGCTCTCTATTCTTATTTCTATCCACTATGTACTAACTATTTATTTGTAATACTATTGAAGTATTTATGAACCAGCTGTCTTAGATTTGTTTGATTTATTGCAGAAGTTTCAGCAACATGTACACATTATTAACACCAAAATCAAAAGAATAAAAATGAATGCAAGAAAGTTATACAAATGTCAAGAAGTCTGCGCTCCATAATATTTGTATTGCATTTAAATATTTTTTAAATTGTTATTGTGTATTTAAAAGCTACATATGACACTGGTATCAATGTAGATATTCATATTGTGGGATAACAAAATATGAAAAACATAAAAGAAGCATGTAACAGTATATAAATGTTGGAATATTCATATATATTCAAGCATAATACATAAATATATATAGATGTATTGAAAGTGCCATACAGACCGGGCTATCGGGTACATGCAACAGGTTGGTAATATTTTAAAACTAACGGTAAGAATATACATTTTCCGTCGGTTTGAGAATATACTTCCTTTGTATTTATGTTAATTTCGAAATAATTCCGTTTTAAACATGTTTTTATGTACGATTAAAGGGTGAGTGAGTTTAAGTAATTATTAAAGAATATAGAAACTAAATATTGTAACAGACAACACAAAACACATCTTTATCTGCTTCTTTGATGTAACCATTGACGAGGCTTTGGAAGTAGTCTTACGATTTATATATTTCTTATATCACAGCGGAATATCGCATTTTTGTGGTGCAAAATATAAATACTAATGCATTAAAATGGCAATAATTATAATAATAATAATATAAACCAATTAATTGAAATGAGTGAAGAAATGATTTTTAAGAAGGATTAGACAAAAAATTAAGCTTACCCAAGGGTAAACCAGTACGTTCAGTGAACATAAACTCTTTTCACGTTTAACATTAATTGTATGATAAGGTTGAAAGCCAAACATGAAAAAACACAATTAAAAAGAGATTCTAAAGCTGTCTATAGCAAAAACAGCTACAGACACAATCGTGTGAAATAATTCCTGGAACAAAATCGACTAATTTGCGTCGTGCGGCCGTTTGATAACACAAAACCACATAACAAAAATTATTTTGCTTTGTTTGTGCTTTGTTTCGTCCTTTTCGGTTTGTCTTGCTTCACGGACTAAATGAGATACAACGAAACTGTTCCCGCAGCCAGTAACCAGTGGCAAAACGCGATGAAATTTTAATGTAAAAAGTTGCTCCTCCATCAACAGCAGCTGCAACAGCTGGGTCGTGATGCTAAATTTTGACATCGGCTTGACCCCTGCACCTTTGCGGCCTGCCCGTCCTACGATGCCTCCTTTCACACCGTGCTACCTTTTCAATGGCCTTTTCAATCGACCAAAAAATGGGAAGGAAATCGAGCATCCAATAGAACGATCATGTTCAATAAAGGGAAACCGTTAAGCTACACCGTGTTCAATAAGTACGGCCCGGAAAACTGGAATGCGCCTCGTGCGCGTTCGGGAGCTTTACGAATCAACATACATTTTTTGTTGTTGTTTCGCTTTGCCGTCCGCGTGTTCGAGACTCGAGATACTTTCACGATTGCCGACGTGATTCGCAGCCTGCAGCTACCCTCCAACAGTCCTTATTTCCTTCCTTCCGGTTCTGTCCGTGCGATTCTTGTTGTGTTTCATCTCCGAAAGCGGCCACTTTGGTATCGCTTTTATAGCAACAATCAGCGATGATAACGACCTGTGCACGAGTCACCTTTCCATCTCCAGATGCATGCCCATGATGCCAATAGCATGAAAGTGCTTGATTTTTTCAGTAAGCTCTCCACCTCGCTCACGCTGTGCTGGCGTGCGTTGGGTTGTATCATGCGATGAATTCAGGTGCGAATGGGGGTGACAAACCGCGCCAGGAAAAGTAAAACGACAAACAAGGAACAGTACCGGAAACCATTTGCTAAGCACCGATTGCGTGCTGGAAGAAGGTTTGCTGAATAGCTGCGACCGTCGGCAGTCGGTTCTGGTGGTTTGCAAAATAATGTCCCACAACATAGCAGCTCTCGCACGTGCGTTTTCGGCTAAGGCGATGTTACCGTACGGATGGAGACGCCTGTTTTCGTACCGCCAACGAAAATTGCCTGACTTTTTTTAGTTTTATTTTAATCTCATATTTGAAACACATTTCAAGTTCAACTGACTTATAAATAGATACTCCACGCTATCTCTCGGCGTATTCAGTATTTTTTTGGCTTTACTGCAAACTTAGAAAACGTCTGGAGATAGAAAAACCGAAGACGTCGTCTTCGTTGCTAGGACAACTCTGAACTTGGATATTTTTTAGAGCTTTCTAATTGGATTGAATCAGACTCACAGCAGGCGGCAACATCTAAAAAAAGCAGCACCGTCAAAATACTAAAACGTTTCATGAAATAGCGAGATGGCGAGATTGGTTTTTGGTAGCGAAGCCTCGACGGTTTTCACAGTAGGATTAGGAACAGTGTTCTGTGGTTTAACCTCTTTCCGGTCTGACGGTAATATCACATCGTAAGATACTTACATGACACGGTTTCGCTGTGGGCCTACGGGAGGGATCGCAAATGAACCGAAAAGTATGCGGAGCGATGTCACTTCATCTTTGCTGCGTTCTCGTTCTTGCATCAGTTCCGTACCGCGTGAGTTACCCGACGGCTGCGGCGGTGTGGCTTCCAACGTCGTCAAATGGAACTATTTGTGCTGCAGACTGTGCGAATGTTGTTTACTTCCGCGAATGGAAGTCACCGACACGGACACTACCGAAACCCAACAGCACAGCCACGTGTTCACACGGATGCTAACCGTTCGTCTTGGATCCTGCTCGCGGTGCCTACAAACCTGCGGGACATACCGACGGGACATTAAAGCCAAAAAACAGCGGAAACACAAAATGTCACCTTGACCGACAACCATTTGCAAATGGTGCGGCGCAGTGAAGGGCAAAAATGGTCTGGAATTGAAACAGAGCCAAATATTTTTTTTGGTTTTTGTTTGGGTTCCCATTTTCCGACGGGCTCAGCCAGGACCGGAAACTGACTGAGGGATTCGATTCGCTTCGTTTGCGTTAACGTTTGATTAGGTTCTGGCCCGTTCACGTGAAAACAGTTTGGACGATATTACGAAAAAGTACTAGGGAAGGGTAGGCTGGAAACCAAAACCATGCTGATGGAAAATAATATTCCCAGCCGAAAGGTTCAGTAGCCGAACAGCTGCGCTTCGTTCCGGCGTAGTGACCGACGGTAATGCAGTGTTTGGCAAACCTGTCTCATCAACGTTATACTTCGTGCGATATTTGGAAAATGTTTGTACAGCATTTCCAAACCATGCTGGAATCGAAATGTATGATTTATATTTTTTTAATCTCACAAAAACACCCACACAATGAACGGGAAAAGTCATACAGTCTGATATGGGAAGTCACTGCATTAAACGTGCCATCGGATCACTTCGAAGTTGGGGCAAATACACCGGTTTTTGCTACCGTCTTTCTGTACACTTGTTCACCACAAACCGAAAATTACTGAATTCGTAACGTCAAACTATTCAAACGAAAGGTACGGGGACTGATAACACTAGGTATTGGGAAACAGAAAGCGATTAAATGATAACCCGTACCAGCACGATTTGGACGTCCCTATCACCACAGCCCTTTGGCTGCTAAGATCTCACCGGAAGAGAGAACCGCGGCCTGTTGTGACGAGATCCAGTCTCGTACTGTGCAACAATCTACCAGATGTCCTACGAATGCTCGCTTCCGTACCCACCGTTCGCCAGCGGGATGCTGGACCCGTAACATCCGACCCGAACCATTCCGAACCGATCCGGAAGCGTTCGGGAAAAATGCCTGACACTGGCAGCAGCAGTTGTCCTGTTCGCACAAACACATCATCGCAGGTTAACAAAATCTCACTCAGCAACAGTTTTTCCCCGAACAATGTTCGGGTTTTGCTTTTTATTGCACCTTCCATACCTCCAAGTTTTCCTCGTTCTGTGCCTTTACCGGAGGGAAGGGTTCTTGAAGAATCTTCGCGCCATCCGTCCTTGTTCAATTCGGACGAGCTCAATTAAATGGGTGTAAAATGGAATAAAAAATAAAGTAAGTAAAATGGAAAACGATCCACCGATGTCATCTCACATTCCACAGTTCCGCCTGGTACGAGCGTCGTGTTGAGGACGTCTTCGGCAGCACCGTGATACGTTCGTGTATCCCGAGTCAGATAGCCAGCTGCCGTAGCTTCGTAGCGCTTTATTCTTTTCCAACGCTGAGGGTTTATCCTTCCAAAGATGCCGGGCGATTCCTTGCTTCTCCCACCCATCGACGATGGAGGCGCCTAGCAGCGCATCGGTTCGTATGGAATAAGTCGTGCCCGTGGTTGAAGCGCAACAGGGTGAATATTTTCCAGCCACATTCGAGTAGAGGCACGTAGGGAGTAGAACAAGCAAAAAAAATCAACGCAGTACAATTTCAACAAGTGGCAGCGACGTACGGTGTTTCTTCATTCAAAAACCCCACCAGTGCCTGGAGACGGCGCTCTTCCAACGTACACATTCGTATCTTTATCGGATCGATTCGGTACCGTGAAATGGCAAGAACATCGGCCACATCGGAACTAAAGTCCGTCCGGTGGCAGATTCCATCGGTTGCGACCGATCCCGACCGGGTACCGCAGCCGTCGTCGTCGTTATCGCCTTCCAGACCGTTTATCCTAAATTGGAGAAATGTGATGAAAATTTATGTGCGTACATTTCAGCCGGAATCCATCCGGTGGGGAAGAACTGAAACTGGTACATAAAAAACCCCCCCTCCCGGGGCAAAGGGAGGGTTCACGACTATTGGCGCTGCTAGTGGCTCCTCCTGCGTACGTCTTCAGCAGGAACCGTACCTCATCACGCATCGAAGACTGATGCCCTTACCAGTGGGCACATGTAGGGGATGTTCCATTCCTTTTTGAAAGAATTGGATCGTAACACTGGTGGATCTGCCTGTTGCTGCTAAACGGCTGGCTAGTGCCCATGAAATTCAAATTACAACAATACGATATCAGTTACTCACTTACCGCAATTTGCATAACAGATTTATCACCCCGTTTAGGACATTCACTTGCATGGAAACCTTAGATGCGCAGAGTTCTAGCACAATGATATACAGTTAATCAATTGGTGTGTGCGTACTTTTTTATATAAGGTTTGGAAATACCACCATAGAAAAACTTCTTTGAACATTACTTATCCATTTACAAATTTAATATATCGCTTTCAAACAAATGTTTGTGATACTCGAAAACAAACTTTAAATGAATTTAAAACTTTTTCGTAGAATATAATAGAATAGAATGTTTAGTGTTTTTAAATTAATATAATAAATATCCATATCCGACAGCGTAAAAGCGGTTCAAAGTCACGCCATTCTGACTTCGATGTAGATGACATCATCTTTGGTGAATATTAACTCGCACAATTAAACATACGAAGCAAGGATCTGTATCTATTCTGTCGACATTTCATGCGAACATTTCCTCGCAGGATATGATCTAAAAACATGAAAGGAAATAGGGAAAAAAATGATGTCATTCCACATTCCATCCGCAGCCAGCATTTCAGCAGAAAACATTTCATTCAACCGCTACGGATCGATGATAACTTCAGGCACTCCGTTCCTGAATCAGAAGTGCCTGAGGCGCTGGCAAATAGCCGCTGCTGGCAGATGCCGGCGCACGGACGGGACATTTGTGTTCGGATCCTGGCGCCATGCACAAGTGCCACTCGGAGCTGTCAGAAGCATTCTTATCGCCTCTCGTGAACGATTCTGGATGAAGCTTACTACGTCACACCGCAGCCTGCGAACCGGGATGATGTGTGGCGGTTGGTGCAAATTCAATCAATACCATTTTAATTGACTCTCGACAAATGCACACGGTACAGTATTGCTAGAATAGATCACGCTTCAGGTTAGCTGGCATTAGCCTAGCGTAGTATAACGATAAACAGGAACGATGTTCCTGTTCCGGGATAGTTCAGGAAAGATTGACCGTACTGAAATGGCCGTATATAATTACCGGTTGTGCTTTGTGGTTTTATCCCAGTGATTAGCACGTGAACTGGTTTATCCATTATATAAGATGTTCCTTTCACACCTTAACGTCTTCACGTGATGTGTATTGAAATTAAATGAAATTATATCGAAATATATATAGAAGCTACTGCGGATTAAAGTGGATTCAGTTTATGAACCAACGATTACTTATCGCACAAAGTAAAAGTGCTGTACGATTAACTACATGAGCAAATCCATGAAAAGCGCTTTACGTAAAGCAATGTATTCCGAGAAAATTCGCTTACATCTGCTAACTTTTTACCACCAAGTAATCCAGGGCAGGACAAGAATTTTCTTTTCTGAGTTTTTAAATACCCTTACCCCCGGTCGCTTTCTTGCAGTAACTTTACCCTTAGCAAGGAGCAACCCTAAGTTACCTGACCGAAGGCTAAGATGCTAAAAATGGGAAGAAAAGGTTCAACGCAAGTTACAGTTCGTATTATACTTATCGTGTCTTTTCCGCGCCACGTCACGTCCACATCCTCGCCGGGTAGCAGCTTTCGCACGTTTACACCACGTGCTGTACCATCAATCAGGGTAATCAAAAGGTGGCGGATCCGTCATTTTGTCAGCAGTGTTTTGGCAGCATCGGCAACATGTCTTAAGTCGGTTTTCATCGCAGAATCTTTGCCGCTTACCGGGACCTTTGGCCAGCAGACACCCTTCTGTATTGATGTTCACGTATTGGAACAAACGTACAGGAAATATTATTACCGGCAGTTGAATTTTTGTAAAGGAAAAGGTGCTCCGGAAGCAGATAAGTGCAAAAAAGCTAACTGAGGATGCTTTATTGAAGAAAAGCTTACACAAACACTTCCTCAAACGAAAGGTTCAACCTGGGGAACACTGCACTATCTGAAAATTCATCAACGTCAGTGAGAATATAATTCAATCTACCCGGCTCTCTCAACTTATTGATCGCTTCCTGGTGTTTGCTTTCTACAACAGGAAAATTTATCCAAATCACCTTGACTCCTTTTTTCCTTGTTCATCGGGCACCAGTCTCTCTTGTCAATCGATCGATAGCCGGCCGAAGCCGACAGTATTCAAATATATGGACTAACTATAACGGGGCGTAATCGAATTCGTGCTGTTCTGTACGCATATTCTACAGCAAATTAGCCGTCTATTCAAACGTCATCAACAACGATGAAATTTTATTTAACAGCAAACCCCGTAAGGCAAGCGACACGAGCGCAGCCTTTTTCAAGTCAAGATACATTTTTTATTTTTCAATCCACAATTGACCGAAGATTTGTTTCACTGCTTTTAACAATAAAAAAATTATATAAATAGTGTCAATAGAATATATATAATAAATTATAAAAATAGTATATTGGTTTTAATATTATGTAAATAAATAAGGTTGGCTAAGAAATTTTCCTGAAGTGAATATCTTGCATCTATAACAATGGTTTGATGAAACCATAAACAAAATATCAAACAAAAATTGTTCTTATTGTACATACCAAAATTTGATACTCAAATTATTACTTACAATTAAAAATATTTTACGGAGAACCAACAAATATAGCTAGACACTTCTGCCGATGAATGTTTCAACTGTAAAAACAACCAAGCTAACCAGCAAGCCCAGGGCCATGATGTAAAAAGAAGTTTGCATGTCAGTCATAGTCAGTTTGCGCAGGGCCGGCTCCTCACGCTGCACCATCATCTGCTGGATGCGCTTCTGCATGATCAGCGCCTCCTCTGTATCAGCGTACCACTTCATGCTCAGGCCAGACTCGATGAAGCGATAGATTGCGGCGTTGAATAGTGGTGCAAACGGCCAACCCTTCCGGACGATGTACGCCAACGAGTACATGCGTGGACACTCATCGATTACATGCAACATTGGTAATCCATTGGCTCCAATGTATTCCGTGTTGATTATTAGATGTACATCCGAATGGCGTTCAATGCAGCACATATCTCGGCGAAAAGCAGCTCGATGCCGAGCAGATTCATTGAGTATTCGAAGTTTACCCTTGAGCGACTGGTACAGTGGACTGAGCTCATCATTGCCAAAAATGTCCAATAGTGATCGAGAGGATGTACCGATCGGCAACCCGGACTTATCGAGCGCAGAGAGAGTGTTAATATCTTTGTAGTAAGATTTCGTACTGAATGCGGTCGTGAGTGTACCCTGAAAATGAGCCAACTGACACTTTAAAACTTTGAATGTATAAAGTAAAGAGCATGAAAAATACCTGAAATGTTCCAGAAATAATGACATTCGCAATCAGAAACGCTACCAACAGCATTCGCTCGACCATACGTCGAGGCAAGTGGGTCGAACTTGCACCCAGCAGCACGAGCCACAGCTCGATCGATAGCACCGAATACGGGGCATTATCACCTTTCAGTAAACGAAACCGGTAGCGGCGAACCTTTCGTAATGCCCATTGTCGCATAAGATACCAACAGTAGCCTCCAACGAATCCAATAGTTACAAATGACGCCCAAACGTACGGATGAAAGCAAAGAAATATAGCCAACCACTGTGGAATCTCCAAAGACTTTGGTGATAAAACACACAGCTGGTCTGAGTAAATCGGGTGAAGGAACTCAATGTCTTGCGTGTCGTAGTACTTCATGAAACGAATGTTGAAGGAAACATCTGAGCGGTACTGCAGTAAATCCCCGAGAGCTCCAACGTACGTATCATTCTTCAGCCGGTATCCGTACTCCAGACCATCGGAGGTATCCATCGTTTTCGCGGTGAAGTTCATTGCTACGGCCATATTCCCTAGCAGCATACCGTCAAGTCCACCTGACCCGTTGGACGCTAGGACCGACTCCTGCACGTACCGTACACTGCGAAATGATTCGGGTAGACTACCCAACGGGAGCAGGGTTGGATTTCTCGGAAATACTGTGCAACGTATAGCCACACCATTAAAGATGTTCAGTTTGCTGCCTGCCGTAGGACTTAGCGCGAAATCCTCCCGTACCATAAACGTTAAAACCTGATCCTGCAGTCCAGTGTGGAACGGATTGAAAAAATATAGTTTCTGTAACGAAAAAGTTCAATTTTAATTTGGTGGTTAATTTATTGTTACATTCATGAGTAACGCAAAACTTACCAAACTCTCATTTCGGTACACCAATAAAGGTCCAATCGAGACCACCAGGTTCAAAACGGAATTATAACGCCACAGTCAGTAAACTGCTGAACGTAGTTCCTCCATTGAAAAACGTTGCTGTTGTATAAACACTAAATAATTTCCATGCACGAAACGCTCGCGCTTATGGAATGGATGAAGAACTTCACAGTAACGCATAAAATGGCGCACGGTAGGAAACATCAGTATCACGCCGATTTCACTATGGTCTGGAAGGATGAACACTTTTGTGTCTGAGACGAGAGAAGTAGTTTCAATCGCATTTTGATCAATCTGCTCTAGCTCTAGGTCCAATTCGATGGGATGAACTTCCGGCAAGTCATGGGAGAATATTACCAGCGGCTTTTCTAGCGTTACAAACCCTAGAATATGTGAATAGAGGAAACATATCAAACATCGTTCTAACACAGAGATACACAAATGTTTTGTCGTACATTCCTTTGATGGATCTCCACGTTCACAGTAAGCGCCAAGAAGTATTGCCCGAGCATTTCTAAAATAGCGTAGCAGCAACGTACGCATCGTTTGTTCAACCATGGAACCCATGGGCGCATCCTTGGGCGTATAATTCAAACTCCCTAAAGTGCCTAGCCACATATGTACCAGCGCTGCCGCAATTGGAAAACCTTTGGTAAACATACTCCACCGTTGGGGAACCACCACTCGATTACGAAGTTTAACGACAAACCTTACTACATCCCAACATCAAACGAACTGATTTCGTTTGATTGACACGTTTTGGTTCTCTTTAGCGTTATGTTTTGGGAGCAATGTTGTCTCAGAATGGACGTAGAGTGATTGTTTCTCATTAGGTAGAAAATAAATAATCGATGGAGTATATACCATATATACAATACTAATCAGTTATCCTTTAACGACCAACGAACAAATGGTTATGAACCATTTTGCTGTACTTCTGTAATGATGCATATTAGTATTATAGTATGCGTAGGATAGAAAAGGTATTGGTAAAGTTTGCTAGCGCTGAAATACGTTCTATTTACGCTAGAAAAAGAAAAATTGATTTGAATGCAAATTTTGTTATTTCCATTATTAATTCTCGTGAAAAAAGTGCACCGATAACAGTAAAACAATAAAAACTCCTGAATTTTTACTAAACCAAACTGTTCTTAGTGAAATATTATCCTCTAAAAATTATTCTTTCGTTTGGAACACAATTGAGTAAATATTGTTATTATGCATGCAATATTCTAACGAAACAATTTTTTATGCATGCAATTATTAGAAAATGGTCTAAGCGCTGCCAAAAACTAGGTAGTTCATAAAACTTCAGAACATTAGTCTATAGAAAACAACAGTATTCAATTACCCCAATTAATTAAATATGTTAGCTGAGCTGCGTAAACATCGTACAGCTAATAAAAAATTCCCTATATATAATACGCAGAACATTTACCAGCCGCACTGCACTGCAATGAAATAGGTTTATATTTAAATTTAATTGTAATTATTTCAATACTTGCCACACTATATCGAAACCAGCAACGGAAAGCAAAATTTATCACGAGTGATTGACAATTTTTGGCCTTCACGACCCTTTCTTAGACAACCCATCATCAATAAGCAACCCTGAAAAGAAATGCCAACACCATCTTCGTCATTCCAAACGGGGGAAGCTATTTTTAACTGGTGATTTCAATTCCGTGATAGCAATTCGATGCAAACTTCAAAATTCCAAGCGTCTTCTTACCGAAATCGCCCTTCATTTATTTTACTCGAAAAGCTTATCATTCGATAGGCAAATAGGTCGTTTGAGTTAACCTTCTCTGCATGAGGGTGTGACTCACTGAACTGCTCCAGAGACCCGAAGGATACGGAGCGCGGAGAAAATTCTGTTTACCATACGATCATTGACAAAAGGCAGCATCGTTAGCAAAGAAGCTGTGGTTGGAAAAGTCAGGCCGGATCTCATCGCTATTCAGCCTACGGTTTTTCCTTTTTGTTTGCTATATTCTTCATGCGTTACCGAGTATTTCCACCGGCCTGGTACAAATCCCATTGACCTAAGCAAACCTTCATTGACGTTCGGCAGACAGCCTCTTCGCCTGTACTTGTGTGCAACTCATGCGAAGCTGCTTCCGAAAGGCGTACTGATGCTGATGAACTTAAGATATTTAATTTTCTCACGAACTTTTCCCTTTCGATAAAGAATTCCTCTCATAACCATGAAAGGAATTCGATAATAAAATAATGACGCCTTCCTGTTGGGTTGAGTTGACAGCTGGGTACGATCACCGGTGACTCTGTGTGGCAACCGGTAGTAAAAAGTAAGTAAGGTAAGTATAAAAAAAATGTTGTATATATCTTGTTTGCATATTAAATACCTTTCAAGCTTGCTCGTACACTTAGTGTAATAACCATTTCCAACAATCGTCCTGATTACAGTTGAAAAACAGAATAAGCGTCCTGAATATATACAGTACAGTTCCTGGTAATTGTCAATAAAACTAATAAAACTATTCATATTTACATAAGTCCTTTTCGCTATCACCGAATGCTTTTATCAGAAATACAACCTACTTTTAGCAAGAACTACAGGGCCCTGTGTAGTATCACGGATCATTAACATTTATCCAGCAGCTAAGCAGGCGACTTACGTGACTGAATTTTCAGCGTCACAGAAATGCTCCTATAATACCTTAAATATCTGACCGTACAAAGTCGCAAAGGAAAACCCATTTGATAGCGCAGCAATATGAAGAATAATAACGAGCATTGAGTTTTCCAGTACAAGCCAGCACGTATGGAGGCAACGGTCACGGGCTGTTACGATATCGTCGAGACCATAACGTGCTAACTCATGGTCATTTCTTGGCTGGTGAAAAGGATTCAGAAACACATATGCAATGAACAAAAGCAACACACTTGACATGGAGACGCCAGCAAATATCTAGGCAAGATATACTAAGCCTTCGTGCTTAGATATATCAATTGTATAAATTACTTACACAGAACAATGCCTTGTGCAACAAATATATTCTCACAAGGCAAAAAACATATTTCTCATTGCTTTCGGTATGCTCTATTCCCATAGTTAATATAATAATTAATTAAATTTAACACAAACCTAACACACATGCGCATCCCTTTAAAATCGTTTTCATTTCAGTATTAAAGCTATCGAAACGAACCTGATAACATAGAAAACATATTATATGATACGGAAATCGATAGCATGTAAAGAGTAACGTTGATTGTGATAACATGAATTATTTAATGTTCTACGGTACATAATCTTGATGCGATGTCACCGATACTAGCTGTCGATAG
>JXWZ01011589.1:0-13897 GCA_000956215.1 Anopheles farauti No. 4
GACAGGAGCAATGATTCATAAATTTACGACCCAGAACAGTTGCAATAATCGAAGCATCACCACCAACACCACCTTATCGTGGCGTCGTGTGGATGATTGTTTAGAGATATGGTACACTCGTGTGTGAGATTTCCAATTTCTTTACCGATTCCATTTACCAGCAAGTGCAGCAAAAAAAAAAAAAACTGCCACCAAAGCAATCCGGCACCCGTGCGATGGTTTACGATAAACGTCAAAATGTGCAGCAAAGGTTTGGTCGAAGTTGGCGGTGAAACTTTCGATATGATCTGTTTCTCACGTGTCCTGCCAATGTTCAGTCATCCGTAGGGTTTGGTTTACTGTTCGTGTGTTCCGATGCAATGTAGAATGCTCAGTTTTATTTGCACCCTCTTCCGGTTAACTTTTCCCCTTTGGGTTTGCTTTGCCCACGGTGGGTATGAAATACACAACTATTCGTCTTCACTATTGCTATGTCCTGTGTGGACTTGGCGTGGTTGGGGTTGATTTTTAAACTTTACATTGCTGGAAATGCTTTTTTATCGACACGTACACAAGTATGCACGATCGAAGCTGGGATTCGGTGCAAGTTTCTCACCATCGAGCGAGTGTGAGTGCAACCTTGATAGGGGCTGATGGGTTTCAATCGTAAGTTAGTTGCTTTAGAGATTTGATAGTGTTGCACGTTGCACGGTAGGTTGAGAAATCTAGTGATAGTGTTTTTTTGTTTTGTTTTTGCAAAGTACATATTAAATTCGATATATAACAATGAATGTACACGATAAATAGTTTGCCTTAACAATCTATAGGTTTCTCTCATGAAATGTATCATCATACTTTTTTGTTTGGTAAACATAGCAGGCGCCTGATGACAACAAAAATCATAAATAATTCGATTTTTTTGTGAGTGTCAAAAGTACACGATGGTGCGGTCGGGAGAACTTGTGAAAATAGCTCCAGAAGTGTTTGCCTCTTGCACTTGCGTACAGAAGCTGCTGGTTTGAGCTGAAGTGTGGACAACCGAAAATGGAATTCTTGAAGGTGTCGGTACTGCGCTGATGGCGCTTCCAGCGAGCGTTGGTGTTGCACCTCTTACTGTCATTCATTCTTTCTGGTCCGTCGAGTTCGCCAACCACTTCTCCTTCGACGGTGAGTGAGATTCACGGCAACCGACAAAGGAGATGAAAACTAAATGGTTCACCATCGCTTTACTTTCTTACTGCCGCGCCCATCATCATCACCACATCTACCAGTGCAGGTAGAAGCTTCAATTTTCAGGATCAAAACCACTCTTCCAACCCAGCCCCGAACGCGAAAGAAGCGAACGAAATACTGTTCCGCTGCAGGGAGGCTGCCAATGGTTGGTGGTGAGACAAATGCGGAAAGGAAGGCACACGGTGGCGGCCGCCGGTCGGTCGGGTTTTGTATTTGAGAAAAATAAAAATGAAGCCGGAAATTACCCCATCTCATTTCTATCATCATATTTTTACCGTTCCCGTGTCGGAAAAACGCACCCGCGCGCGAACGCCGTACCATCTTCTGTTTACTCCTTTCAGCTGCTCTCGAAGCTTCCGTCCTTCTTACATTGTGCCGTCATCCGGCTTGCAGCGGTTGATTTTTTATCCCATTGCGTTGTAAAAAAAAAAAAAACTACGCGAGGGTTAAATCTGCAAGAAATGAAGAAAAACGGCTGTACCCGACTCAAGGCCGGAAGGGAATGAATGCCTCGGTAACGCCAATCCCCTCGGCCAATCCATTTGCCGAGATTTCTAGCCGATTCTCTTCCGATTGCGTTTGCGGCGTATATCCGGGCATTTCCCCCCACTTTTTTTTTGGTGCGCAGAGCCTGCGGTGGGAAGGCTTGTGCGCGATTGCTGCATGCGGTTTCGCTTGATTATGACAAATGTGCGTCTTGGGATTTCCTACAGGTGTGCGCGTGTGCGTGTGCAAAGCACGATTGATATGGTGTGCCACATAATGGCAATCGCAAAGATATTGAGTGAATTTGTAAGCCTTGTACCGGCTGAATTGATTCAGTGAAAGCAAATCCCACCCCTCCCCTTCTCACCGCCCCCGCTGGAGAGATGGTTTTGAAAAATTTCTAAGAAATTGTTAAACACAGTTCTATTCTCAGATTCTTTTTTTTTATTAAACAGAAAGACCGCGGAAGTCGATACATTGCAGCTGATGGGAAGAAAAGGCGGTACTATAAATTAAGTCAGTTAAATATTTGGCCATAAAATCGATACACCGGCCCGGTTGGGAGGTTGAGAAAAGTTCGATTGTGTCTGCAAAGTTTTCCGCCCCGAAATGTCTATCCCAAAGAGCGCAAATGTCTGCACGAATCCTTGGACTTGTGGCATTTCCACTTGCCCGTATCGATTTCAAACAAAAACCCCTTTTCGGTGTCTATATGATACACTGTGTTTACTCAAACCAAACAACAGTCGGCAAACTTTGAGAATTTCTCAAGCCGGAGACGCATCGATGAATTAATTTATAATGCATTGTTGGCATTTTCCGGGGGGGAAATCGAAAGAATTACGTTTTTTTAGTATTATTTAAAACACACTCAGAGACCGATGTGATAACAGAACGTGAAAAAGTTAATTATAATTTCACCTCATCATGCTCATATCGATAGATTTACTGTAATGAACTCTTCCACGGCTTGGACCCATCTGCGGGCTACAGCGGACAACACTTTATGGCTTTGTTAGCACCATCGTTTGCCGAACACGGCACCATGTGTAGGTGTTTCTAAAACAAATAGCAACGGACACCGAACAACCAACGACACACGACATGGTCGCAAGCGAAATTGAAACTATCAAAAGCACTTCAAAGCTTATTTGACAGGTTAATAGTGTGAATGTGAGCGTGTGTAGTGAAGTTTGTACCACCCCAACTGCTCGATTGCTGTGTTGAGTTAAATCGAGCACATGGAGACGCATGGTTTCGTACGAATCATCGTTGGTAAACGGTACGATGGAGGCGCATGGTATCCCGTGGCAACCGTTCGCTGTGCCAGCAGCTACGTTCGCTAAAATATCGTTTTGCTGTTGCAAATAAATACCGTCGCACTGTGTGTCGGTATGGAGAGAAATTATTAACATGTGCCCACGAATGGCACTTATGATTTCGATCAGCGACCGATTTAGCGACGGTCGCTCGTTCTCGCTCAGCCCAAACGATATTCCTTTTACCGTGGTACGCACGAGTCAATTTGTTTTCGTACGGATGAGCCACCAACACTCGAACGCTCGTGTCGCTGTGGCGGGATTTTTTTTATTCCACCCGCATGTCAAAGCGGAACAAAGCTAAGATTTCATATTCTCCACACCCACTGGGACCAGGACCACCGGGGAGCATCACACAGAGAGTAAAGTTTACTGCACCGACTTAAGAAACACCAAAGCTACCTCCACTGACCCGCTGTTTGCAATTCACTGCGGTCTAAAGGTAGCGGAGCGAGCGTCGAGTGCATGTAAAGTAGTGATTTATTCAAGATTTTATTATTTGCTTTATTCTTTTCGCGTCATCCCTTCTTCGTTTCTTGTTTCACGGATTTATTTTTCTTTCGCTCTCCGTCAACAAAAACTTTCCATTTGCAAAGGAAGGCAATGAAAAGAAACGATCCTTGGCACGAGGGAACTGTCGTGAGGGATTTGAGATGGTCCGGACGGACGTTCTTTTAACCCTGTTTTGAGCAAAGCCAGTTCGGTTGTAGTTTGTTTTGAATGAAAGCCCGTCGCTGCCGGTGAATGGATGCTGTCTGGTGTTTGTGTGTGGATGAGATTGAGTAAAACTAAACAAACCACCAACGGACCAACTAACCGAAACCACCCCCTGCTGAGCTCTGGGTGAGGCATATTGTTCCACGCTTCATGGGTTTCACTGACAGTCGCCTTTTTTATTGGCCATACTTACTATTTATGCTTTGCGCCACGGGAAGTGTGTGAGTTTTATTTTTTCTTTTATTTTCACTGACAGATAAACTGTTCGGGAACTTTGCACGAGCATACTTACTTCAAATGCGCATATTATATGTTCGTATTTATGCGACAATATCTAGGCATTCTCATTTTATGTAATACTCGAAATCCTGGACTCGCATTTCACATCACCAGCAGCAGTTGGGATGGAATGCGGGTGGAAGGAAAACGAAGCACAAATCCATCCCCCGAGAGCGGACGGACCGATTGGGCTCGATTTCAATTGAATGTACAGTTTACTTTCCATTTGCCAACCATCGGCACCGGCGTCCTATGACCCGTTCCCTCTCCACACTATAACAACAAAATCATCGTACACTTTGCAACTGCCAGAAGATGTATTTATCGTTTTGTTTTATCTTTCAATCGATCGATCGCTGGGAGGGCTCTCAGGCGGGCTAACGGATTTTGTCGTTCGACCCTGTTATACTTCCATGCGGTACAGGCGGACGCACCGGAAAATAAATGGTCCTCGTAGGGCCGTACGTCAACACCGACCTGAGGAAGGCCCCTTTAGGCTAGGTGTAATCATCGCCCTGCCAGCATCGCCTGCACCCATCACCCGTGTGGTGTAGAAGATTGAAATGGAAACCTTCCACACCACTCCCTTCACTCTTTCTCTCCATTTAGAAGACTTTCTCCGGGTCAACGAGTGTGGATAATCGGTGTTGCTTCCTGCAATGCCTTCCTTTTATTGAACATTCCCCCTCTATGCAATGTTCTTGGCCAGTAAATTTGCAGCACAGTGCTAATAGAGCAACGGCCGAGGCATATGTACAAAAAAAAACACACACACACACACACACAGGTCTAAATCCTGCCGTACGACTCAATTCGATATGTTGGATTTATGTTTGTGCAAATAAAAAGTTAGAAATGTCAAACAAGATTGGACAAGCTGTTTTATGCGCAGCGAAGTCTTGGTGAGCTCTTGGCCCAACGTGCTCCATCTCTGGCTGCCTGTGTAACGACATTTGAAAGACGTTGTTCAAATAAATAGCAAATGTTGGTTTGGAATATGTAGCTAAACCGAATTGAAATAAATTATCGAAGGCATCGAGATGGAACGAGCTTGCTTTACTATCTTACTCTCTGTGTATACATCATCAACCTCACGCTCACTGGCACACATCGCTTCAATTTCAGTCTTATCAATGCCCCTTTCAATTCGCTTGCACGTGCGAACGGGGGGTAGCTGCAGAATGCAAATAAGGCTCCGGAACCCTATCCGGTTGAAGCGATCCAAACGAAAGCGATCGTAAAGCTGCCATCGTTTGTAAGCGTGTACGTGATGGAAAGCTCGAATCTCTGTGCACTGTGGGGTGCTTCGATATAGTTTAGCGACGTTTTTTGGGCAGTTTTTTTTGTGGTTAAAAATACAAACCGCCCTCCTAAGCTTCGAATCGATACAGATGTGTTTTTTTTATGTACAAGTAGTAGAAGAAAAAACGTTCCAATAAAAAGAAAAAATAGCCACACGTGTACGGAAAAGGACGAAGAGAACCTTACGGCGTGGTGGAATGTGTTCCCCATGCAAATGTGTGCAATCTCACTGAAGCCAATTCATCGTCTTTTAGGGTAAATAAACTAAGTCGGATCGAGCTCATTGCTCTCGGCCAACAAAATGGGATTGCAACTTCCAAGAAGGGAGGGAGGAAGCAGATACTAGTTTCTCATCATCCTTCCACGCTCTCGTCTGGGGCAAATGGTTAGTTTGAAAAATTAGATACAGTCAGCTGCGGTCAGACAAGACTAAAAAAAAACCATCCCCTAAAATGGAAACGTATCCAGATCGGTTGAAGCAAAAATCTATCCTAAAGAAGATCGAACTCGACTATCTGCTGACGAAGCTAACGGTGTGTGTGTGTCTTTTACTGAACCATCAAATAGATCTCAGCTCTGTTCAGCAAACCCGAGCAGTGGTGCTTCTTCCCTTTTTTTCTCTTTCTCTTTCTCTCTCGCTTGCTTATTGGAATACGATTGATGAAAGGGCAAAGCATCAGAAAATGTGACCGGAAACTGCTTATCATGTTGAAGTGAGTGGTTCCAGTAAAGAGCCAGCGCAGCTAGTGCAGGCGATGTATCATTAGGAGAAAAAAAAACTATAACAAAAACCGAAATCGAAATGAAAAGATGCGCATACAGCAACGCATCAAAAACTGCCTCCAGCGGGGAAAGAAATGTGGAACAAACATAAAATCCACCAACACACACACACACGCAGTTCGTCCGTATCCGTAGGAGGATCTGCTCGCGTTGGTCCGCAGGCCTGGCAGCGATGCAGTTTCATTTCGAAGAAAATGTGATGGCGGCGCAGAGTTCGTCTAATGATTGGCCGGTTGGTGCAGAAGTGATTGCCGAAGCGCCCATCTCCTCCGGTGCGGTCCTCAATTAGCTGACAAACTTCAAGCAATGAGCATGCCATATTTATGCGAACGAAATGGGGTTTTGCAACTGCAGATGCATTCCTCTCCGCACGCGATATGTACGGTTCGGTCGTTATAGGGG
Organism: Anopheles farauti No. 4; assembly: GCA_000956215.1. NCBI lineage: Eukaryota > Metazoa > Arthropoda > Insecta > Diptera > Culicidae > Anopheles > Anopheles farauti No. 4. The sequence continues at coordinate 6,501 of JXWZ01011589.1, forward strand.
ATGAAATAGTTTCCCTTTGCGCAGCCAACCGGCGGCAACTGGACGATTCTGAACGTTGCACGAAATCGTTCTCCATTCGGTTCTAGCTGCTGCCTCCTGTCCTCCCCCATTCTAAAGCTTCGTATTTTAGTGCCCAAGCTGTTGCGACTGTCCTGCGAGCGTTCTGGAGCAGCAGCATTTCAACTCTTCTCCTTCATCTGTCCCCCTGCAATCCCCTGCAGGGAGACGTTTTATTTCCACCTGGTAAGCCATCGGGTAAGCCGACAGCGAAAAGCATCCGTACTTCTGAAGTTGGCATGTTTTTATCATTTTGTAGAGTTATTATAAAGAAAAGCAAAGAATAAAACCCCGAAAGCTGCCCAGAGGACGTCGGTCCGTTCGAGCAGATGTTTGCTGGAGCAGCAGCGTAAGACATCCCGGATGTGCATTGGAATGTCGTAAGTAGCAATAAATATTTATAATGCTTCATTCTCCGTGCCACAAGCGTGTTGTGTATGTGTGTGTGTGTGTGTTTGGTTACGGATGCAAAACGGATCGCCTGTAACTGGAAGGGAGGAAACTGGTTGACGAGGAGTTTCGCTGGACGATTCGTTCGCTGTTTTAAATATATACTACCCGGGTGGTTTTGTTTCTCTCGGTCGTCTCGTACGGTCGGGGGAGGAGGGTGGGGTTATGGGATCAATCCGGATGAAATACTAAATACGGTCAGCAGAAGTTTAACTTACCGGGATCGTGATATTTGAGGTTGCGGGCCAAATGTGTCAGCTGCAGTGGGATGTAGCGTGTATCGGCCCGGGGTGGACTGCGGGGCGCAACGCCGGGCGGTGAGGAAGCGTTCGGGCCGAGCGGACACAGGAAGGCGCGCTGCAGTTCCCAGCCCACCTCGGAGATAATGCTCGCCTTCCGGAAGTAGGGTGTGACTTCACGCAGAAATTTCACTGCAGAAAGAGAACGAGGAGCAAAGGTTAAATTTATGCGACTTTGGTAGCGACTGGTGGAAAGAAAGCGGAGCCGGAAGGTTTTATCAAACCTTTTTCTTCATCACTGACCACAAGGAAAAGGGCGGCGTAGCGCGAAACGATACGCGTCGGTTCGGTAGTAGTGGTTTTAACGGGCAACTCGCTGTGGAGCAAAGCATCATGCGTCCGAGTGGACGTTGTAAACGATCTGAGCCGGTTTATTTAAACTTCTCGCTCAGGAATTGATGATGATGAGCGTGGCGGCTGATGATGATCGTTAGCATTATTTATTTCGTTCCGTGTGCCGCTTTCTTACCCGTTTGAACCGGGGGCAAAATGCGCCACATGTAATACGTGGCTAGCTCCAAAAAAAAAAACAATTTCATATTTCATCCCATTTTAATGCCCGGTTCAAAAAAGTACCATACTCCATGAAAAGAAAAAAAACGGGTAAAATGTGTGTGAAAGCCAGATTAAGCAGGAGAATAAAGGCACATGACCCTTTGGCATGCCCTGCGTCCTTGGACACCCAAGTAATGTGGACTCCGGGGCAGCCGGTCGAACACAATGCACACCGAATGCACCGAGAGAATAAACGCTCCGTAACACGAGCGTAAAAGTAGTTGCTGTCGTCGCCGCCGGTTATGTGGCACACAGGGCGTAAATGTTCATGGCACTGTAAAATCGGAGATAAGTGTGCTTTTTTTTTTTGCACTACGCCCAACTTCTTCTTCCCCCTGGAACGAGTGAGTGTGTTTTTTGTGCGTTTTTCAACTCATTTTCGACCGTTTGAAGATTTTACTTTCATTTTTTTTTTGTGACATAACTTACAGTATGAATTTTCATGTACATTCTCACCGTACGGGAGTTTTTAATCCTTTTCACGTAGCAAAACCTTAGCACGCGCAAGCCACGATACAAGCAAGGAACAAAAAAAACATTGAGAGATGGGTGAAAATGGTCCGAATTATCGTTCGGCTCGTTAGAACTTTGCTGCAAAATGGGCCACCAAGCAAATACAACAAAAAAAACCACACACACACACGTGATGTGAAGTGGAGGCAGCACTTTCGGAGGTATGTATGACTTGCCAAACCGTCCACATGCATGTGTGATCTCTCAACATCATGCCCGCCATGGAGCTGGGTTTCCGCATACTTTATTTTACATAACGTTACTAATGAGAGCTGCTTTTCACTTGCCACACATTCTCCGTCGCTCGCACCTTAAGACGCTGAATGAAAGGCGAAAATAAAAGCGAGGAAAACATGGCATCCGTCTACTTTACGTTGGGTGGGGTGAGTTTGAAAACAAAGTTCATGTGTGCAAAGTTTGCTCTTCCATGCTTTATTTATTTTCCATCGTCACAAACGATGCTCTCCGTCGACGTGAGCGTTTTCCCTTTGCTAATCATAAACGTGTACGCATCGTTAAAACTTCCAGCATGTCCCGGACATGTATTAATTCGCAAAATGTGATCGATAGGAATGGAACGTAACTGAGCGCTTAATTGAATAAGCTGAAATAAACTGCAATCGTTCGGTTTCTAATCCCTCGCCACACCCGATGCGGATAATTCATCGTGATCCTATTTACCCAGATGCCGACCTGTGTTTGGAGCCACCTGTCGATGCATGCATATTTCATCGTTTCTTCCTTTGCAAAGCCGTTTAATCTCTGGACGGTAGCGTCCTCCGTACCGACCAGCGCGCTCAAAGCACAAGCGTTCCATTGCCAATCGTTTAGAGTAAACACGGAGTAAACATGGCAACGCACGGGGAAGGAGGTTTAAATAAACTGCTCCGTCACTAACGGGTGACCATGTTACAGAATTTATGTGCTCTTCAATTAGTGCAATACTAACCCCGGGTGCTCCGGGGATCTGATGCTGGAGGAGCACAGTTGTTTAGTGCCTTTACAGGTGGTCATTTTCATTTGCATGTAGCACTTTCTTGAGGGCGCTAAGAAATCCATGGAAACCCGGAAACCGATGACCGAAGCGTCTCGGGAATCGTTAGAAGTGCAAATAATGTGCAAACCCGGTTAGTTCTCCTTGTGGCAGCTTGAGACAACTGAGTCTCGGAGTATTCAATTACACCACCATCCATATTATTAGAATTGGTCACTCAGCCGTATGTGAGTGTAGTCCGAACGGGACGATTCGATTGGTGATAACCCGGAAGAATCGACCCCGTACCCGCAGACCTTCGGCTGCCAGACCAAAAGGGAAAACATTGAGTTATTGCATCGGGTTTTTGCGGTGTCGGCGGCAATACTGCAGTGCTTTGAAGTGTCCATCCCGGAAGAAAAGCACAAAAGAAGCACCCCTCCTTGTTTTGGTGGACAGTCGTATTTGTCGTTGGATGAATGGCGGCTTGCAGAAATACTGCAGTTTACCGCCATCTTGGTGGTCTTGCATTACAACACGAATTGACCTATTTTCAAGTCGTTTGATATTTGTTTGATTTTTGCTTCAGTGTGGTGTGATTGGAAAATTCTTTCCAATAGTTCAGTTCCACTCACGTCCGCTCTGTGATCGACCTGGGCAAACGAAACGAAGCGACACACTTTTCCCGACTTCGGCATGTCTGCTTGCGGAGGAGCAGAAGAAGTGTGAGTCTGTCACAAGTTTTACCTCCGTTCTTTGCATAAAGTTAAGCGTTGGCTGGATCATTTTACGACATCATGACATTGTTTCATGCTCCTTTGAGTGGTTTATTGTTCAAGCGATAGTGTGCAGGTGCGAGTGGGATCGAGATTTCGAGAGAGAGAGAGAGAGAGAGAGAGAGAGAGGGAGAGCAAAAAAAGGAAGCAAATAAGAAGCTTATAACGTTTCAAAGCTGGGTGGAAAGCGTGCTTCAAAGCAGAATGCTGGACGTCATTTGACAGCACGAGCAAAGAAGGCTTTGCCCAACTTACTGACCAGCTAAAGAGCACGGTACGTCAAAACAAAACTCTTGGAAAATATTATAAATTGCAGTTTACTGCTTGCACGTAGCTTTTCCTAACCTATTTGATTCCGTAGCACGAACAGAAAACCGAAACTGAAATGTGATAGTTTTTTTTTAATTCATATTTTACTGCATTTCAACCGTTGCTTGCAATTTTGTGCTAGTGGTTTGTAATTGAAACAATGGTGTGTACGCGGGAAAAGTGCATCGACTAGCAAAGGCAACCCTCATTATTGCATTCCACCGACCCACTACCTGTGGGAAAGATAGCTGCAAAGCGAAATGAGTTGAGTTGAGTAATAAATTCCTGCTCTGCCGTTCTGTGTATCGTCCGTTCGGTTCCGGTGGTAGCTGCGTTTCTTTTTTTTTTTTTGTGTACGAAGTAAAACAAAAAGCACGTGGGCCAGAAAGAGAAGTGTGAACCTCTTTGTGGAACCGAATCGTACTAGAATACTAACCATCTCGTGTCTCGGTGGTCGATTCACTCCCGGGATTTGCTGCAGTCTGTAAGGGAACGAATGTAAAAGGAACGTGTGCGCCATCCAACCAGGATGGCGAAAAGAGTCTTAAGGTGTTAAGAGTCTGTCTAGGCTTTCTAGGTGGTGGGTCTAAAAGCTGTTGATCGTTCGCACCATTTCGGCACACTTGCGCGCTCGGGTCGATTGTTCCATAAAGCCACGTTAGTACAGGTGTTTGTAATGTTTCTATCGAGTGCACTAAGGGCCTGCCTGTGTCGGGCCTACGATACACTAATTGTTTCCCAGGTGCAGCGCGAACGGAAAATACCTCAGAGAAGCTTTCCATGTGAGAAATAACCAACACAGCACATTAAAACAACATGTTTTTTTTATATGAAGCCCAGTTCTTCGCCGCAAAAACCGGTACGGGGTGAAAAATAAAACGGTTTACGCTGGCTGTGAAGAGTGCAGCGTCTTTTATGATTACATTTTTTTTTCTACATTCCTCGCCACATCCCGTTGGCATTTTTTAAAGCATGAAAGCTTGTTCTTTGATCAAAAATGCATTCACTTGATCGCGCGTTTGCTCCTGTTCATTTTGGCAAAAAAAATGTAAAAAAATTATCATCCACAGCATCATCACCGTTTGGTAGAAAAGCTAGTTAAGAGCATGAGAAGATGGTGAGAAATTTCACCTGCAATTAGTGTACTGTCCTACAGCAATTAAATCGTTCGTTGATTTGGTGGTTTCGAAAGGATATGCTACGCTATATATCGAGTGCTTTCTGTCACTATATGTATTGACGCGATGTATTGTGTGTTAGGATGTTTTTTAAAAACCTCCATTTTATGGTTAATTACTGCGTGACCGTCCATGAGTCATTTGTTTTGTTTGAAATGGAATGTTTAGGAACCGGCGGCCGTTTTGGGAACCGAGTTGGCCATCTCTAAAGAAGTACTCCCTCGTGCGCACTCATATCAGGACTTCTCTTGAGTGAAGTCCTTTTTTGACAAACAAAGGCTCCCAAACAATGCCCAAATAGGGAAGATAAGCTCTTACAGGGCGAACCCTGAAAAGGTCCTACCATGTTACTGATAGAAACAACAACAAGTTGCTTGTTTTCGCTACGCCAAGCCCCTGGTCGGGTTTCTGCAAAGTCTAAATGACCCCTTCCCTCCTTCTCCTGGGACAATACACAAATCCTGTGCAGGAAACGTGGCCCAAAGCGTCGAAAGATTGGCCCGGGTCAAGGAAAAAAAAAGAAAGAAAGAGAGTGAGAGAGCGCGGTGTAAAATTCCGGGTCAGAAGAAATTCGGTTTTTGGTTCGTTTCACTGCTGCGGCATCTCTTCTTGCGTTTATATCGTGGTTTTATGTTGCGCGCCTTCCATATTGTCACCCGAGAACCGGCCAACGGTAAGAATAATGGCCACCGCCGAATAAGTGTTCCGGAATTCGGTTACACAAAAGCCAAAGCAAAGGCAGAGGCTTGGGTGATGGTAAACAAAGGCTAAAAAAAACCGACACTGACAAATTAATACAAAAACAACGGAACCGACGCTTGTGCTTGTCTCTTCTGCTGCTGCTGCTGCTGCATCTCAAACAGGGGTTGAGAAAACACGTACACGAACTGAACGAACCACAAACACTACCGTGGAAAAAGCTACCAGCTTGCCTTGCCGGCTGGCTTTTTTTGCTCGTTTGCTTTTCCGAGCTCAGTTCTCATTAGAAAAAGAAGATGGCATCCCTTCGGGTTTTTGCTTCTGTTATTTTCTTACCACTCGCCACTCGACCAGTGGCTCTCGTTAACCGCTGCACCTTCCCTCCCACTCCCTCATGAAATTTGTGGAACCGTTCCAGAGCGATCGGCAGATAGCGGCGTGCACAAAAGGTTAATAGAAACGGCTTTCCTTTTCGGCACGTTTCACCGACGGAGGAATGGGGTCAGGAATTGTTTCTCGGTTGTTGCTGCGTTCTTCGGTGGGAAGCAGAGCTCAGCTGGTCGTGCCTGCGTGCTTTCGATTACGGGTGCGATCCTTTTGAACCTTCGTACAGCACCAGAAGAAGCAAGGGAACCGAACGAGAGGTTTAGGATTTTTGTTCCTCTCAATTACGGCAGTTTTGAACGGAAGGAAGGAAACAAGATGTCCTTTTTTTGTTGTTGTACGCGCGCGACGGCCACATACGCTCGAATGAATTTTACCTTTAGCCTTCGGGTCCCGTGAGGGAATTTGTGTGATAATATTATGTACAAATATCTTATTTAAGTTTTTCAATTGTTGCAGTTTTACGAGCATAAAAAACCCCAAAAAGCAGGTCCACCGTTTTTTTCCTCGGTCGGTTGTGTGCGAAACAAAATGATTATGACGTAATTTGAAGCTTTCTTCGGTGGCTTTCAATAAGCAAAAAGGTGTTTGCTGTGCTGAATGTCTCTATCGCATCTTTTCGTTAAAATTCAATTTCAAGTGAATAAATCGTCGACCCTAAACGAAGGGAGTGCATAGATTCTCAATTACCAGCTAGAAGTGTATAAAAACATAAGAATCGAACAAAAAAACAAAAGTGCCAGACTTAATAATTCTTGTGTATTTTTTTTTGCATCCACCAAGCGGAAGCCCGGTTGCGCTTCCGGTAGTTCGAATTTAATCCATCACTGTCGCCAGACCGAGCTCCATTATGCTGTGGCACTCGATCGATTCCACTCAATCGATGCTTCACGCCAATGCGTGCGGTTCTGGCTGTTGTATTTGTGTATGTGTGTGTGGATACTTCACATCGGTGGAATGTGAACAATCATCATTGTTTCCAGTTTGTAGAGGGCTCTCTCAGTGAGTGGAAAAAAGCCGCATTTGGTGGACCGGCAGTGTGGCGGTGATATGGGGGAATTTTTTAAATATTTTTCACGCCATTCGAACGGGAAAATAAAAACGCTGTTCCGGGCTTTTAATCCCTCGCCGCAGGGAAGCCGAGTTGTCTGTCCCGCTGGGTGCCAAACTCGTTTTTGGATAGGTTGTGTGTGTGTGTGTGTTT
>JXWZ01011595.1:0-12634 GCA_000956215.1 Anopheles farauti No. 4
AATACAGGGAAAAATATAGTATGATCGTGAATCGGTCACGTCTCTTGAACATCGGACAGCAAATTTGAACGGACAGCTATTTGAAATGTTTCCTTGTTTTTGAGTAAAGAGGATTCGGAAATAGAAACACTAGACGACTACGTTCGCTCCTCGTCGCGGTCTTGCTTTTCCATTGACATTTAAAAACGAATGCAAGTTCAAGTGTACTCACCTTCTAACGCTTTTCCTTTCGTTACATTCTCTTCTACACCACGGTTCAGTACCCTAGCAGATAGTGGCAAAGTAACAAAGGTGTAACATGGCCCACAGCGATGCCCGATGATTTGTCATTTTTTGTTTTTTTTGGCCATTGCACGCTCCTCACCTACCGTTGTCTGGCTGCGTTTGTTTATCGAATTCGTCGATCACATTTGCACATTGCCTGCCAACCACACGGTAGCGTTGTTTCGTCCATGATACGTGCGATCGTGTATTGGTGGATTGATTGATTGGCCAATTGATTAAAGCGTGACCCCACGTGTACCCCAACTGCGCCACGTTTGGGGTCATTTAAAGTTTTTTTGTCCATTTCTTTTTGATAGTCCTTTGTTCGTTGCACCGATGACTAATCAAATACGCATAAAGTTGTTTCTTTCATGAAACATTCAGCAAAAAAGTTTTAAATTCGAACATCAACAAGTAATTCACACCTTATACCTACTGTGCGCGTCATGTTGGCTGTGTCTGTTGTTTCTTTACCTTCCATGTTTGTCCGACTGTGTTTGACATAAAACTATGAAGAAAAGTGTGAGTAAGAAGAAGCTAGACAACCAGTCTGTACATCAAACTCCTTCTTTTAGATCGATTTTAGAACTAGACGTTAGGAACATTAACGTATATGCAAAATAATCATCATCTCAGACATTGAAAATATGTCGCATGATGAGCCAACGGGTTAACTTAATGACAGTTTTTTCTGATACTTTAGTCTAATAATGATGACTAATATGCGCTTCAGCACCTAGAGCAAGTCTGACGAATGACAACCTCGTGGGAATAGAAGCATATTGAGACATGCCGTATACGGAATACATGTAAATGTGTCGCACGGAGCGTAGGCAAACCTTCACTATCTTCTAACCTTACTTTATGAGTCATTCTCCTATAGGTGAATCTTATAAACAATACGATAATTGTATAAGCATGACCAGACATTTGCTTGGTTTAGCAAATAATAATAGACGTTTTTCATTTGTTTCTTTCCAGCATCGTCAATATCAGCACAGTGGGCAATAGGGGACCAGAAAATCGTTATCGTTGTCAACCTGTCGAGAGTGAAATTGCACAGTATAACTGGAAACCAATACATGAAGATAATCTTGTGATTGTTGATACTGCAAACCATCTGGTGGACATTTGATACATCCGGCATGAAATTGGAGTTTTTTACATTGCAGGGAAACGTTGATTTGCATTTATCATAGGGTGGTGTGAACCTAATTTTTTCTACCTTTCCTCAATAGTTACTTATGAACAGAACGTGCCGCATTATCTAGTTTTTTTTATCCCAGTGCATTGTGTAACGGTTGCATACGTGTCAGTGCTAGCCCCAATCAGAACCCTTCCATAATCCCATTCGTAAATGCAATGTGCATTTAAGTGACATCTTCATCGTACCGCACAGTGGATGTGTATAGATGCGTCAAAATGCGTGGTACCAGTCGAAATACATTCAACTTGAACTTTCCGCTGCGCCGGCTGTTGCTGCAAAGTGCGCGTGCAGCCCGCGGTAGTCCACCGCTCGGGCAGCGACTGTGTGATGCGGAAAAAGGTGGCAGCAACAGTGGAGGCAGTGGTGGTCATGGAAGTGGCTCCAGTGGAGGTGGAAAGCATGATAAGACTGGATCGTCAGGCCATGGAAGTAATAAGGTGGGTGCATTTGTGTTACTTAAATTCTAATCACCTTTGCAAGCTGGTCTGATAAGATAGCCGTGTTCTTTGTTTCTTAACAATATTAACTATCCGGTCCGGTCTGGTTCATCCAACAAGTGCATATAAACATACATTATGCAGTATGCATGCAGAAACAAAAATATTTATCATTCATGTTCAATAAATTTCTATCTTATTTACTGCTTAGAAGAACCTTGTTAGTGAATGAATTAAATGGTTGTCACAAATTGTTATTCGACATACCATAATGCAACGAAATCAAAAACATCAAAAAAGGGGTATACAACAACAAACTGGACATAAACAAGTCATACAGAAAACTACGTAAAGATAGTAAATTTTAATTCATTTTGTAATTGAATTTTCAAATTAAACTGAAAATTTCAATAAAAGTGATGAATATTCATTTATTTACAAGTTATCGTTTTTGGTGATGATTTGGCAAGATATAACATAACTAAAATGTTACTTTAACAATTTTGGTATTTTTTTCATATTAAACACGTTGTTCTTTTGCCTCCACAATGTGAACTACTTAAATATTCGTTATCTTTATAATTGAACGAAACGAAAAAGCATCTTTCTTTAGCGTATATGTAGGTGTGTATTCAGTTAGTAACAACATGTTTGCGTTTATTTCCAGCACAATTCTGATGCATCCTCGCAACATTCGGCAAATTCGCCGGGTAACCAGGATCGTGGGACCGCAAACTCGAAGCTTACCCCAAGCAGCCATAAATCGTCGCACAGTCTACATAGCAAGGGAGGCAGCTCCAGTGCGGCTGGTGGTTCGAATGCATCGTCCACAGCCGGAAAAGTACCCGACGAGTGTCCATTATGCTACGATGTGCTGCCGTCAAGTGATGAGTACTACCCGCTTCTAAACTGCAAGCACTATGCGTGCCGGGCGTGTTTGGAAAATTATCTGGTGATCCAAATCTCGGAGTCGCGCACGGACATCAGCTGCCCGCAATGCTCGGACTCGATGCATCCGACCGACATACAGACGCTGCTGAAAGCGTTCCCGACGGCCATCACCAAGTATGAGGACTTCATGGTTCGGCGGGTACTTCTGTCAGATCCCGACTCCCGTTGGTGTCCCGGGCCCGACTGTACCTACGCTGTCATTGCTAGCGGATGTGCCTCCTGTCCGAGAATCTGCTGTCAGCGGCCGGGATGCGATGTTCAATTTTGTTATCATTGCAAGGCAGAATGGCATCCCGATCAGACGTGCGATGCGGCTCGTGCTTCCCGCCAAAGTCCAACACGCGCCCTGTCCGGTAGTATTAGAAAAAGTTCACAACATAGTAAGATTTCTCTACTTGGTTCCTTTTCTCTATTCGCTGTTCCTTCGGCTTCATTTCCCTTCACTTCCCTAGTTGTTCCATTTCCCTTGCATCTCAAGTCTGTTCTTCACAACTAATTGCTTTTCTTTGGCATCGCCTTGCCTGTTATCCGGTTCTTTCCATTTTTATAATGTTATTATTTCGTTTTTCACAGAGGATGAAATTAAACCATGTCCCCGGTGTCAGGTGCTTATCGTGAAGATGGACGACGGTTCCTGCAACCACATGGTGTGCGCTATTTGTGGTTCAGAGTTTTGCTGGCTGTGCATGAAGGAAATCAGTGATCTTCACTACCTTAGCCCGTCCGGGTGTACGTTCTGGGGTAAGAAACCCTGGTCGCGGAAAAAGAAGTTACTCTGGCAGCTCGGTACGCTGGTTGGAGCACCATTAGGGATCGCCTTGGTGGCGGGCATTGCCGTTCCAGCGATGATTATCGGTAAGTGCGCCGATGCCTATTATCGGCTGTTTTCCGTTGCCTAGTCCCGGTACCAGTAATCAATATGGATCATTTCCTTTTAGGTATTCCCGTTTGGGTTGGACGAAAGATACATACTCGCTACAAATCAGCTGGCAAGCATAAACGTAACTTTGCCGTTCTAGGAGGTGTGACGGCATCGGTAAGTGCAAATATTGTTTTCGATATAACTTCACGGTTTGTAGATTGTTTTTTTTAACTTAAATATCTAAACATTGTGGAAAAGTTAAAACAACATTGAATTTTATTTTGAAATATATAAAATAAGGATAATTGAATAGTATTTTAAGTGAACTAGCTAAACTAGTTCTAATTAAACAAAAAGTGTTAAGCATTGTTAATGTTTACAGGTGTTTAATGTAATTTTAAGAAACTACTTTTAATGCATCCACCTGATGGTGGCATCAAAATAAGCGTTTCTCCTTTCTTTTACTGTTTGTTAATCACCAATTCAATTACCTTTATAGACATTTAACTATCATTTTCATTTTACTGTCTTTTTTATGTCGACAGCAAACATGTGCTGTAACAAATCCCAAGAACACCAACAATAGTCCATTAATGCATTCATAATCGATATAAAGAAAGCACAATGTTATGAGTGGATTGTATGAAACTATCGAAAAAGTGATCATTAAATTAATTAAGGAAACTAATCCATTTTGACATTTGTAGCCTTTAGTGATGCTGTTACATAGAATATTGTAACATTAAAGCTTTATTTTTAAAATATACATATCCTTTTTATAGAACGGGAAGCATAACAAACTTTGGCATTTATCCTAAATTAATCTATGTGTGATATAAACACAATTAATCGTTGTTTTTCTTTACGAGCCAAGCATTAGAAATTTGTTTGATCTATTTTGTAATCAACACTTTATTTGAACAATCGTTAATTGCTTTAGCGGAAAAGTTTCATGTTAAAAGCTTATCTTTCTTGGTGCCACAAATATGCTTTCCAGCATACTGATCCAACCAGCCCTGCAATAAAATTTAATTTGCAGTACGCGGTGTTTATGTATGCATATGTGCATGTTTTGTTTCTGTTATCAACGACACACCACGGTGTATTGTGGAAGCGCCGAGTTCAAACCAATCATGCATTGTTGTTGACGTTGGATTTTATTTCAAGGATGGTAGCGCTTTCCACAATTTTAGCACCCACACCGGTAGCCCATTCCTTGAGCTATGACATTGTTAGAGTCTTGATTGAAGTGTAGCAAAACATATATGCTTCCGTGAAATATTGTGTGCGTTGATATTCCTATAATAGTTATGTGTAATGCTTCGTTCGAAAACATTCTTTGGATGGATGACAAAAAACATCTAACTTATGTCTCTTTTACAAGTTCGTGTCGCAATAAGCAGCCCAGCCATTTAGGCATAGGATACCTTCATTGTAAAAGTCCCGCAAAACGTCTAGCAGCCGTTGTTCGGCAGCTGGATTCCCGATAGCAATGTCCACCGAACCAATGCACAGCAATAACGCTAGTAGTAATGACTGTCGGTATTCGCAGTCCATCTTATTTCGACTGTACCCGAGATCCGCTTCAATGTCGACGTCCATCTTAAGGCAACAGGACTTGAGAGCTCCATAGTAGAGGTCAAGGAGGCGGGACGTGTTCTGGCGTCGGGTACTGGACGGAATGGACGAAATCAGCAGCAAGGCCAGGTCGTTAGTGAGTCTGCTGTATGTTACCATCTGCCAGTCGAGAATAATACAACTGTCTGTGCGTTCGTCATCGGATTCGCCACGAAACAGCAGATTGTTGCACCAGAAGTCCGTGTGAGTGATCAGTCCCATCGGTTCGATTGGCTGAAGGAGTGTCTCTATCAGATACTTCGTTTGTGAACGTATTTTGCTCAACGCTTTCAGTTCATTTTCAAAACCCGGCTTTTGCTCGAGAAATTTCGTTAGTTGAGGCATCCCTTGTTCAACCAACTGCTGATAGCTTTCCGTCGCACGTTTTGTTTGAAATAGAAACTGTAAAGTAAACACATATAAAGGTATAACTTACAAACATCGTGTGTGAGAGTACATCGTTACCTACCGGATACTTTTCGTTGAGGTCTACTTTCTTTTTTATTTTAAGGCCCAGAGAGAGGGCGTGTATGGTTACAATGGCACGTATGGCTGCTTCCGTCTGTCCGAGTGTGAGTCCAGTCGTGAAGTTGGCTCCTTTATAACCAAGGGAACGCATATCCTCCAGTACCAGTATGCTTTCTGCTGTATCTGGACTACCAAGGGACGGTGGGGTATTACTGCCCAGTGGCGCATACTGCGTGTAGAAACACGTCGGCACAGAGATTACCATACTACCAAGCTCTTTTGGAATATACTGCTCTTGAAACGCCATTAGATCGGGTAGAATCTGCAAAACACATCGGATAGGTGTGAGCGCGGTCATTCTCATTTGCAGCTATTATAAATAATATGCGAAAGTAATACATACACTTGTGTAAAATTTGATTTCTCTAAGATCAAACTGTGCCTCAGTTACGAAGTACCGGCTGAATGGATCCTGCGGTAGCAGTTTTATCACAATGTCCAGGCATTGACTTACTTCTCCCGGCTCGTTCCGTTCAAACGCGTACACCACGGAAACCGACAAAATGTCGCTTAGGTTGTTTACCCCGTCCTGACAGCCCTGTTTCACCTTAAAGTGAGTAATTTTTATACCGGAATGCACCTCATGGTGTTTCTTGAGCACGTCCATCAGCCAATCTTCGTTGATGGGCCAGCTATCCGAGCAGGTCGATTCTTCCTCTGTATCGGACATAATGGCGATGTTTAAGGTCGAATTCGTTGACTTTTTTTACCTACGATGTTCTATTCCCGCGCCGATCTAACGAATTTAAAACGATGTGTTACTGTACTGTGTGCTTAATCGTCCGTTCGTAAGGGGTTGTTTACGGGTGACTGCAAAAAAGATGAAACACAGCAAGGTCTAATTATAACTAGGAATATTTCTATTTCCGCAACACTTGCACGCGCCCTTTATGGCTGCTGTATGACACAGGAGAAGATGCTAGGCCTAGCAAAACAGCTGGAAACGCTTATTTCTGGCAAATTGTTCATCTGGAATCAATGATCTCCCTGTGTAGTTGTTTCATGCATTGGAATTTGCTAAAATAAACCTAACGTTTGCTTTTCAGTGGATCTACACGAGCAAACGTTGCAATTACGTGTGATTTACGGTTCCATTTCTCTTAAAATAATAGGAACGTGTATTGAACGGTACGTGAGATGTGTATATCTGACAAGTTAAAGTACCTACCACTCTCTGTTGTGCGAAATAACGGGTAATACGTACAGGATATGCAAATATATCTGCTCATATATTGTGGATATCGTGGTAGATGCACATTATTCCACTACCATATCTTAGAAGTAAACCGACGTCACAAAGATACGCACCCTCTAAATATATTCATCTCTGTTGGAGGTGCGTGTTTGTGCACTGCTCTGATCAACGCTGGACTCGATTTCCCAGGACTTTCTAGGTCAAGGGCAGACGACTTTCCATTCTGCAAGCCAGAACGGGAGAAATCATGCCAGTAAAAACATCTACTCACTCTCATGTTATCCCTCTCTTTTTCTCTTTTGTTAAATGACGCTGAATAACTACACCACTATTGCCAGGGCGATATAACTGTGGGTGCTCTGGAAGGGCTGGAAGCTGTAACCAAGATGGTCAACTGGTAGAATATGATTTAATAGGGTAGTACGCTCGTTGAGACTGATCCCTGGAGTTTAGCATATTTTATCGAAATTCCCTTTCCGCGATACACTGTGTGAACAACAATGAACTGCACCAATGGAGTGAAGTTGTACTTCACTGGAAGCTTCTCGGCTTGCTAAGTTTTCCAATGTTTTAATTCACCGGCGTAAAATAGCCTTACACATCAACAGAAGTCAATGTGTTTCACTGCACCAGAATGGATTTACACTTATGCTTGCTTCATATTCTGTATGCGCCCTTGTTCATGACGCAATGAAATAGATAATTTACGGATCTGATGAACTAGTATCCATATTCAATTACCGATTCCGGAATAGAAGTGACGGGACTTTACGATGAAAAGAATAACGTAGGATAACGCACACAATAACCGTAATACATATTTTCTGCCGCTTGTAGAAAAAAAAATCGAGATCAGATGCTTTCGAAGGTGGCACACCTTCCTTTGTTAGGCTACCCGGTTAAGTATAATGTGCTTGACTGGTTGTTGATCTGACTGGGAGAGTGAACGTACATAGAACGTCCGAGGGTCCTCTCGGTTAATCCATATGGTTTTCAATGAGAAAGTTTTCACCGCATTGCATTTAGTGACACTTTTTTACCTATCGTAACGTCTATTCCCAGCCGTTATAAAGCACCAATTTTGTCCTTTTCATTCAAAGGTTATTCATTAACCGAACCAACCGACCAGACATACATAAAGTTACATGCAATCTTCTTACCAGCGCACTAGTACACTACACGAGGCACGATTCACGGAACGGGAGAACGATTATGTTTGTCGCAAAGAAAGTGACACCGAAGAATGATTTATTGTATGGTTTCAACCGTGTTTCCACTTCAGCGAACGCAGTAGCACTACTGAAACTCGTTTTGTTCCCCCCAGCTTGAAGATGGCTTTACAACTGTCGGAGAATCACTTTCGGTCGTCATTTAGACTTTAAGCGCGTTGTCCCAGCAACAACACTACTGGTACATCCAAACGGCACGAGCTGTACAAGCCAACTGGTCTGGTTTGGCTGGTGAAACCCGAGAAATGCACCGCTCTGTAGTGAACCACACTTAATTTTGCGAGGGCTCGGCGTATTGCTACTGCTCCGAATATTCTCCAGCTGCTGGGGTGAAGCACATGTAGTGAAAATGAGAACGAATACTCCGTTGTTGCGTTCGGTTATGCTCGCATAGAGAGCCAACTCAATGCTTTGGGAGACCGATGTTGGCAGACGCGACAAACCGTATCCCCACGACGGCGGGAGAGATTTTCCCCAAACATACCACGGATGAAAAAAAAAAACACATTGCATGTTCACGAGTGAGCACTCGTCTCTTGTTTTTCCTTCACGCACTTTTGCTCTTACTCTTTGTGTGGCATCCATGCTCCAGTTAGTTCAGCTTCATTCGACGCGAATGCCGTTGAACTGGCAGAAGAAGGGTGTAATATTAATAAAATTTTTAGCGTCAGACTCTCGATACAAATAGACCGATGGGTTTTGTGCACCAGTGGGGGGTTATCGCAGCAGTGGCACTAGCAGCTCCCCTGGTGTAGGCTGATGCAAACACGGGCACTGCAGGTGCTAGAATCTTTTACAAAAGGGTATGACACACCTTCCAAGCAACTGTGGGAGAGAAAATAACTTCCGGTTCAGGAGGTCCATGAACCCCAATTTCAAATAGGTTAAATTAATAAATCGCTGTCAATACATCAATAGAGATGGAATCAACTCGTTTATGAATCTGTTTTTTTCTTAACGCTTGTCAACAGCAGGTTTATTAAGTGTCTGTGTATTAGTATAAACTAATGGAAGGTTATTATTATAGTCTATAACGCGATTATACCTTCAGCATATTTAGTTTTATATTTTAGCATAGTTTTTTTTTTTGTAATATAGATTTGAGAACGAACGATGTTTTGCCAAACATTGTAGGCACATATAGTATAAAAATTAGGTAATGTTAGGGCCAATCTTTCCTCAGCCATCGTGTACGAAATGTATTACCCTTCACTGATGGAAAGACCTCATAAGCATGTAATTTAAACCAAATTTTCCCGAGCATCCCATACCCGAAATCACATACCCGCCCAACCCACAAACATCGTTGCTATCGCATCGGATGGGTGGAATGAGATTTAACAAAATCGATCGACCAAAATGTAGGTTGGGTATAGAATGTCGGCAGTTCCGTTCTACACTCTTTCCGTTCTTCACTCCATACCTTATTGCGCACCAATTGCTGTTCATACTCGGCCCCTCAGGGGTGTTTTGCACACCACTTGTCCCACACTTTTAGCATGTGGCTGAGTTTCTCTATCAAACTGTCGATGTACACGATGGCTAGAGGGAATCATTGCGATTAGCTTGGCGATTAATTCGATATATTGGGTTATGTTTTTAAACTTAATTATTGCATGATTGATGTCATCGTGCATCTACGGTGAATTGCAAAGAAGGTAGCAATATTAGCAATGCTTGGCATAAAGCTTTACGGTCAACATACGAACGAACGCACAAGTGAATGAGCACGGTAGGGGTATCCAAAATTCGTCTGTACATACGCGACACGATTTGATCGTTTGTCGTTCGCTTTCGTCGTCGGGGTCGTTTAGGTGGAAGCGGAACCCATTTCCTGTTCCATTGCATGCTTGCGTCCGTGCGTTACTGCCGCTAGCGGTTTGAAAAGAAACTCATTTACCCGACGATGAATAATGAATGAATCACAGCAACATGCATTACGAGATTCGGCTTCAAACGCGTTGGTATAATCTGCGTGTTTTACAATGGCGAAACATAAATGTTAGTCCTATATACACCGTGACTGTTTCAATGTGAGATTGTTGGACTGTCCAATACATTGTAATGTTGTTCAATTCAGTGTGTGTGATATTATTCGTGGTGTACGATACTTGCTTTCGATGTCCATCATTCTATTTCTTTACTATTACATCATTCCATTCCCACATTGGCTTGTTCCGGTTCCTAACGTATGCAAGGCAGAACATCTGTTAAATATTTTAGCAAAACGCTCTCGCTATGACATTTCAGCAGTGTTTGTGTCGCTACTCCGTATCCTTGAGTAAGGGTACCTCTATCTGGGATAGTGAATGACTGGAAAAATATTCCTTGATCAACGATACAACACCACTGCTGGGAATGGAAGAACTGCGGGGAACCAGCATAGTGATAACGCCACAAAATCGTTACCCTCTGTGTGTACTCTTACTGGCGGCTATTTGTTGCGGTTAACTATGTTCGTTAGTGTGATGTTCTGCTTTTACCCTCTCATCCTACAGGGCATTGTGCAGCCTTTAACCTTTACTACGTGTTGGTGTGCTAGCCGTAACCTCTTTCTCTAACGCACGTTTAAACATTTACTTCCGGTCGGTTAGCAGTATCCCAGACTGATCTCCTTGTACTAAATATAACCTCTAAAGCGTGAATTGCAAAAGCATAATCCTCACACTCCTCGTGCAAAACCGGTGTGACGTCAGAGGCGAACCTGCGAATGACCTACATTACGGAAAAACGGGGAAAGCTTTCCAGCCGTCTACGTACGGTCCCTTACTGCCCTATCGGCCCAGTAGGCAGGGACAACAGAAAGGGAGTAAGATATTGGGCCTTGGGTTTGTCGTCGATTACACGAATATTTTGTCTAGCTCATGTTGTTTGGAATTTGGATTTTACGATTTCCGTGCAAAACATTGATTGTGGTTGCATCCGTTCCGTTTTGAAAATGGCTTAAAACGTCGTTTCTTGAACATGTTTACGTACGTTTTAATCCGGTTTACTGAACAAAGTTTGTTTTAACTAATTGGTAGTTTATATTTTAAAATTAGGTAGCTTTGAATCAATGAATGTCGAAGAATATTTGAAACGATTATTTCAAATACAGGGGGCTTTATGAGACCAGCGATAAATGACTCACATATTTGCATATTTGACTAAAATAATTTGCTTATGATCCGGAATGCAATAAATTAATTTTATTATTAAAACTTCATATATATACAAAAAAAAATCTTCAAACCTTTCACCATCCAGGTAATCGTTTCGCCTGTCCTTGCCGGACTGGCTGTTGCCATCGGTGTGCCAATATTGCTTTTTTACGTGTATGGTGTCGTGCCGGTCTCGCTGTGCCGTGCTGGTTGCGGTGAAGGAACTAAGTTTGAATTTGACGAAGAAGAAGACAACGGTTCCCGCAATCACGGTAAGCTCATTCTACACCACCATTTCCATTCCTGTCCAGCTGCACAGATGAGCGTTTGATTGATTAATGTGTGTGTTTTTTTTTCTTGTTGTTATTGACCACAACACAGACGCTGCCAGCGTGGATGCTGTTTCACGCATCGGGGCCACTAGTATTGGAGAGGTTAGCCTTAGTGTGGCCAGCGGAAGCCATCTCGGAGTATCCAGTCAGCATTCGACTTACGGTGTGGCGAATCCTTCCACCACGGCTCTTGCAGGCAGCATTACTGGGTAAGTACACACATACACATCATAAAGTGAGTAAGAGAGTATATCTTTGCGTTTTGTTACGATTTGTACAGCCACCGATTGGAGGTACAGGCCGATGTGAGCACGTCCGAAACGGCCTCGGCGGTGACGTGTGTCAGTGAAAAGTCGGGAAACACGTTAAACGATACTGCCTCCACCAAGGCCTTGGCTGGGTCGATCCTCAGCTACAAACAGCAAGCAGAGTCGAGCGCTTTCAGTGAGGATGGAGCTTCTGAGCGTGTGCGCTTCGACAACACTGTGTCGTTTGTGATTGACAACAAGAAAGATTCCTGTGATTTCCTGTACAGTATCCCATCTGATCAGGTAAGTTTGGATGTAGAAAGCGAAAAAAGATCAACTTTGATCACTAATGTTCTATTTGTCTGGGTACAATGACAGGACACGGCAGCGGACAAGGCGAGCTTGGGTAGCGGGCGGTCATTCCGCAGCTCGGAACGGTCGTTCCGGGATGATTTCGATTCAACCAGTGTGTCTTCAGCGCACAAGCGCATCAACTTTGGCAAGCTCATTCCGAAGCTCAGTTCCAGTCAGCATCGTAACCTATCCGTAGACAGTGCTACCGGTTCTTATAACATCCCGGAAAACGTTAGCCTCGAACAGGAGCTGGAACGGGAGGAGGAACCG